>PVIC010018785.1:0-31165 GCA_004025085.1 Thryonomys swinderianus
CTCTCTCTCTCTCTCTCTCTCTCGACAGGGTCTTGCTTTGTACTTCAAATTGGCCCTGAACTCACTATGTAGCCCAGGCAAGCCTTGAACTCAGCAATCCTCCTGCCTCTGTCTGTCGAGTGCTAGGATGACAGACATGAGCCACCATGCCTGGCATTGTGGTGTGTAGTACTGATTACTGGTGGGCGTGAGTCACTACGCCTGGTATTGTTGTATGTGGTTGCCCGAGATCGAACTCAGGACATTGTGCTTGCTAGGCACATGTCAGAACCACTAAGCTAAATCTCCGGCCCCCTATTCTCTTTTTCTTAGTCATTTTTATTCCTTTCCTCCTTTCTAGACCTTGGTTTATATGCATATCTACTTTGAGGTGTAATGTGCCTGGAGGCTGATTACTGGCACCTGGGTAGCAGAACTCAAAAGAACATAGTGTAGGAAATCCATATGGGAAGATTCTTCATATACATTAAAGTAGCTTCAGAGGAAATTAATGGCTTTAAACGTTGAGGATGTTACTCAAAAAAAGGATTCTATCTTGCCAGTTTAAACCACAATTGAAGATAAAATGTCCTGGATCTGAAAATTGTTTGACAACAAGGAGTTTCACTATACTTCTGCAGTGTCCATGGTTTTTAGTATATTTCAAAATTAGTAAAGAAAACCTGGATATTTTTCTATTTGACATAAAAAGAGTGGGGTTCCCAGGAATAGAGCATGCCTTTCCAAGAATTTTGAGCAGTGTCAGACTGTTCTTTTCTCTCCAGGCACTCAGCAGACAGAAATGCTGAGGTGGAGCGGGTGAAAAAGATCAGCCAATGCTTGCAGGAGGACTGGGAAAGGAGTGCTACCATGAAGAAGCAGCGAGACCTAGAGGAAAAAGCTTTTGAGCGGTAAGAAGTAATTTGAACCAGTCAATGGCCATACCACCCTGAATGTGCCCAATCTTGTCTGATCTTGGAAGCTAAGCAGGGTCGGGCTTGCTTGGATGGGAGAAATAATTTGAACCAGAAGTTCTTTGTTTGCAAAGACACCCCCACCCCCCTAAACCACCTTGTTTTGTTTCCTCTCATTGGGGTGACAGACAGGTTTCAAGTATCAAACTTCAGGGCATTAGTAGTGGCTGCCTAGAAAATGTTATGGGAAAAACAAGTCTGTGTTGAGGAAGAAATATAGCTGTGATTGTATGCGACTGGCTTACCAGCCCTTCCCAGAACTGTGCATCTGCTCAAGGCAGCTTTACTTTCCATTTGTAGAGGGTGGGGGTTTTCTTTGGAAATAGCTACTTGGAACAGGGAGAGTGAGTTTCTGATGGGAACACTTGTAAGGGTTCTTTCTGTATGAAATGATCATTAAATATCAGAGTTAAGGAACTGTGGGTAAGACCGACAATTGGGAAAGAAAATGCCCATTGTTTTAGTCATTTTCTCACCACTGGAGCATAGTATTTTTGCAACAACCACACAATAGCTGGTGAATCAATGCTTGCTACATGAAAAGGCTTTTTTTTTTGAGACAGGGTCTCACTTTGTAGTTCAGGCTGGCCCTGAGCTCACTATGTAGCCCAGGCAAGCCTCGAACTCAGCAATCCTCCTGCCTCTACCTCCTGAGCGCTGGGATTACAAGCTTGAGCCACCAAGTCCCGGCATTTGTGGTCTGCGTTACTGATTGCCACCGGTGGGCATAAGCCACCATGCCCGGTATTGTATGTGGTTACTGGGGATTGAACCAGGGACCTTGCACTTGCTAGGCAGGCGTTGGAACCACTAAGCTAAATCTCCGGCCCAAGGAGGCTTTTTTTTGTTTTGTTTTTTTTGAGACAGAGTCTCACTTTGTAGTTCAGGCTGGCCCTGAGATCACTATGTAGCCCAGGCAAGCCTGGAACTCAGCAATCCTCCTGCCTCTGCCTCCCAAGTGCTGGGATTACAGGCGTGAGCCACCATGCCCGGCTAAGGAGGCTTTTTTTTTTTTTTTTAAAAAGGAAAAAAAATGAACCAGTGGGGCATAATACTTATATAGAATTTATTTATTTGGAGGATTCTGACACCTAGTGGCTGTCCCCACAATTTAAAGGAGGAGAGATTTATTTTAGCTCATATTTTACAAGTTTGAATTTATGTTTAGCAGGTATAAATACAGAAATGCTGTGGTGAGAGGGTTTGGATGGAGGAAAGCTGTCACATTAGGGCAGCTAGGAAGCAAAGAGAATTATGAGGAAAGTCAGAATAGCAGTTTGCCCTCAGCATTCTTTTTTAATTGAAGGTAGGAGCCATGGAGGGAGATTAACCCTTTCCTAGTGTCCTGGAGCAGGCCCCCTTTCCAATAGCAAGCTCAGTGGGTGTACTCACCAGTAGCTAATGAGAACTCACCAGTGATGGTGTAAGCTTGCGGTGATCCAGTTACCTTCTACAAGCTCCACCTGTGAGCACATACGGCTCTGGGGGACAAGACATTCCTGATATAAACCACAGTGCACTCATTAGGAGAACAACCCCTCTCTCTCACTGTGTATTTACAGTCTACAGTTAGAGAACTCCAGCTTTGGTAATTAACACTAAATGGGGAGAAGCTAATCATTTTGTCTTATTTGTGAAGACTTCTCTGTCTGTGCTAACACAGGAGTTTCAGAGATGAAATAAAAAGATGAGGAAGGATTATATTTTAAAAGAAATGAAAATAGTTATAAAAGTAGGATAACACAGGATTAAAAGTTTGATGAAATACTGTCTATACAATCAACTTACTAAAATCAAACCTAATCACACTAAAATCATGGTTTCCCCCAGCATTTTTTAAATTGATTTTATTGGTGCAATTTTATATATACATAATGATCACATTCAACATTAAGAATTTGTACCTGTACATGACACATCTTAATTTCCATTTTTTCCCATTCTCTTGCCCTCCTTATAACCCCTACCCACACATACATAAGGTCTGTTTACTTTTTTACCATCAAATTTTTTCTTTTCCTTCTATACTTACTCCTACCCCTCCTTTTACACCTTCAGTTCTCATACCAGAGAAATGATACGGTATTTACATATCTGTGTCCTATTTATTTCACTTATGAATATGCCCTCAAGGAACATCCATTTGAGTTTCCTTTTTTTTTTTTTTTGAGATAGGGTCTCGCTTTGTAGTTTAGACTGAGCTCACTATGTAGCACAGGCAAGCCTTGAACTCACAGCAATCCTCCTGTTTCTGCTTCTCAGTTCTGGGATTACAGATGTGAGTCACCATGCCCAGCACTGTGGTATGTGGTACTAATTGGTGGGATTACAGGTGTGAGCCACCATGCCTGACATTGTGGTTTGTGGTACTGGGGATTGAACTTGGGACCTTGCACTTGTGAGGCAGATGCTGGAACCACTGAGCTGGAACCCTGGCCCTGAGTTGGCATTCTTTATGCCAGAGTAATACTGTTAGTTTAGAAAACAACCATTTTTTAAAATCCAGTCTGTTTAAAATAATAGTTAAAATTGCCAGTTAGCTTTTATCATGGATAGAATTTGTCCTCATGGATCCTGATCTACAGTTTTTTAAACAAAGATTTCTCTTGTGTTTTCTCACCTGTAAGTGTTTTCTTACCTGTCTAATGAGTGAAATTCCTATTTTGACTATGAAAGTATGAGGGATGATATAGAAAATAGGTTTCAAGGGAGATGTGGGATGTTTGGGGGTAAAGAAAAGAGTTGGAGCATTCAAGGTACATGATCAGTGTTTGGGGAGTCAGTACATAGCATCATGATTAATGCCAGGGAGACTTTATTTTGATTTAAGGTTGCTTGGCCAACACTGTTATAAAAGATGGAAGGGAATGATCTTCAGTGGTAATGTAACAAATCTGCTCCAGGACCCAGTAGAGCAGACCTGTTATAGAGGGGACCTAGGCCAACGTATGGGCAGGAACTTGGGCAAGAGTAGGTAGTAAGAAGGAAGCAGTTGAGGTAAAAAGGGAAAGGCAAAGTTCATATATATGTGATCAGCAAACACTATCTATCTCATTATAAATGCAAGGCAGGTAGTTCTTTACCCACTTGCAAAGCTGATTTTTTTTCCCTTCTCTTGATGCACCCCCCCCCCCAGAATTGTAGTCTCGTAGAAGAGGGCAGGGGAACGTACTAGGGACGTCTTGCCTAACTAAATGTCAGAATGGAAAATCATTCCCTACTGCTTCTTCACCTGTGCTTCCACACACCTGTGCAGCTCTTTGTCTGCACTTTGTCCCCCTGCCCTAGAGTCTCCAGAGGGCCAGTCTACTGGGCCTTCTTGCTGCAGGCCTGCTCCTACTGCTGTGCACTGCATATGTGTTGAGCTGCTTAAGGACCTGATCTCCTCTTTAACTTGTCTCTGAGAGAGTAGGAGATAAAGATTCAGTCACATGGCAAAATAACAACTACAGAAGTGTGGGCTGTATGGCCTTAAATACCTGCATTCACAGTGTATGGCTGGAGAGAAGGCTAGGGTCAGTGTGTTGTGAAGTCACCAGGGGTTTTGATTCAGTAGGCAGGAGACAGTGGAGATTTGAAGTGAAGGCTGGCAGGATCTGGGGTGAGCTGCAGGAAGCAGAGTAGCAGAGAGAGACAGAAACGCAGGTGGGTTACAAGATTTTTGAAAGAGGACCCTGTTGTTTTCCATTTATAGCCCTCAGCCTCCAGGGCCTTGGGAAGCACTTTCTGATTTCTGCTTTTGCTCTCTTTCCCTCAGGGCTTCCGACAAGCTGTCCCTCTTGGACCAGTGTGAGAAGTACCCACGCTGCAAGCAGTGCCAGAAGCACATCTCCAATATGGGTGAGAGCAACCTGTGGCCCACAAACAAGTTCCTGCGCGGCTCCCGGTTGCTTATGTAAAACTTGAAATTTGGGACCTGCAATTCATGGAGAACTATTTTTTAAAAAATCTTTTACATATTGGAATTATGAAACTGCATATTTATACTTCAGAGGAAGGAAAATTATTGTTCAGTTTTGGTGCTTTAGGTGGGCTGCTTCCACAACCCATTATTGGATTAATTCCTACAGATTTCCCTTTCTGTCTTCCCTTTACCCTTATTTATTCCTGTATTTGGCCTTTGTTGAAAGTGAAGGTATCTGAGTAGTTTGAGGGCTATAGCCTATTTGCCACAGGGGCCAGGAATGGGATCCAGACTCCCTCTGGGACTACATCCACTTTCATCTATAATGGATAAAGCTATAATAAATGTATTTTTCTGAGTGTCTGGCTATGTGTGGTACTTCAAATGATAAACTTACCCCCTGGCTGTCTTGTTCAGAGGGCTGTGTGTGGACATCATAGAAATAGGTGAGGCTATTTATCTTGGGCTCAGAGCAACAGTAGGAATTTTCTGATCAATGGTACCATTGGGACCTTGTCACTACCTGAAGGGTATGATTCCCTGTGAATTCCTAGACAAATGCTCTGTTGTCCATTTATAAATCCACATGTTCGATCATGGAAATGAGTATATACTGTGAAGGGGGTCTGGCTGGCTCAGTGGCCAAACTGCCTATCCATTTGAATTTGGTCCACTATCAAAACACACCAGGGGTGCTTATGGCTGTTGCTGTTATCCTGGGATGGGTAATTCAAGGTTACAAACCCAACCTTACCCTCAAAGTTTGCCACAAAATATTTGTTTTATTGCTCTAGTATCCTGATAGTCTTTGGAAACAAGATACATCATTCTACTTACTGCACCGTCTTTAATAGCTGTATTTCCATTTTAAAAATGTATTTAAATGAATACAGGCAGCAACCTGAATGTTTTGTATTCCAAATAAGAAATGTCATGTGCCACTGAAGAGGATTTACCATTGTGTCAAAAGATTGGGTAAGAGTATGCTCAACCAAAGACCACCTGTGCGTCCCTGCGTATCTCTCAGGCTCTAGCATATAATACATTCCTATAATACTATTGTCTTAATGTTAGTTAAAATGAAGACTGCCTTGTTAAAGAAAAAGACTAACCAATTTTATTTTCAAGTGAAGAGATTTAACATCATATGCATATTTTACTGGCAGGACTGAATTTGTAATTTATTACTACTGGTAGTAGTACTGACACTATGCTCAGAGCACTATGCTAATTTTTGGTGACTTGGAGATGCTCTCATCTGTCCCTGGCTCCCTTCAAGGCACCTTCTAGTGCTGAGGTCAGATGTGACTAGAGACTTTCATAGCATAGTAGCACTGTGCATTTCTTGCTTTGGATGAACATGGTGGAGCCCCTGCTGTCTTCCCAAAGAAGGTTAATTTTATTGATCTTGAGGTAGATGTATTCTATTGAATGATATACTCTATATTAGCTAATTAAATCAAATCGATTACTTAGGTCTTCTGTATCTATGCTAACTTTATATGTACTTGTATCAATTACTAGAGGAGTGCTAGAGTCATCAAATGTAAATGAATTTGACTATTTCTCTTTTCAGCACTACAAGCTTTGAATAATGTACACTGCAGCTTTATACTTATACAAAGATTACTATATCTTAATATTTACAATCTGTAAATTTGTATCATTTACTATATTTTGGAACTGTTCTTTAATCAAATATCTTTCTCTCCTCCTGTAGTAATTCCAATAATATGATAAACTTTTTGATATAGTCCAAAAGATCTGAGATTTTATTAATCATTATCCTCATCTTTTCTTTCTTTTTCAAATAGGATAATTTCTATTAATCTATGTTCTACTTTACAAAAAAAATTTTTTTGAGGTAGTTTTGCTATATTATCCAGCCTGGCATTCAACTCTTATGCTCAAGTGATTCTCTTGTCTCAACCCCCTTGAGTAACTGAGATTAGATATGTACACTACATCCACCTTTGAATTTTTTATCAACATGTATTAATTGTACATATTAATGGGTTTCAGTGTGATTTTTCTTTACACACACTCAGCCTGTGCTGATCAAGTTCACCTTTCTGTTTTCTACCTCCCTCTCTTCTCTCAATGTCTATTCTATTTTCAGACTTGCATTTTGTTTTTTAGCTTTTGTCTTTCTGTGGCTGAATTACTTCATTTAATATAAGGGACTCTAGTTTTATCTCTTTTTCTTTTCTTTTTTTTTTTTTCAGACAGTGTCTTGTTATGTAGTTCAGGCTGGCCCTGAGCTTATTAAATAGCCCAGGGAAGCCTAGAAGTCAGCAATCCTCCTGCCTCTGCCTCCTGAGTGCTGGGATTACAAACGTGAGTCACCACACCCAGCATTGTGGTGTGTGGTAGTGATTGCTGGTGTGTGTGAGTCACTATGCCTGGCACTGTGGTATGTGGCTACCAGAGAATGAACTCGGGGCCTTGCGCTTCCAAGACAGGTGCCTGAACCACTGAGCTAAATCCCAGCCCTGTTTATTCTTTTAGATTCCTAGGAGCAGCAATGGTGTTAAGAGCTTCCCTGTGTACTACTCACTAGTTACCCCTATTATGACATATTTGTCACAAATAAGAAACCAACATTTGTCTTGGGCTATTACCTAAATTTCATACTTTATTCAGATTTCACTTGTTCCTTAATGTCCTTTTTGTATCCCAAGATTCTAACTAAATGTCATATTACATTTATCTGTCATGTCTCCATAGCCTTGCTAACCTGTATTCTGAGTTCTTTTTTTTTTTTTTTTTTTTGCTTTTGAGACAGGGTCTTGCTTTGTAGTTCAGGCTGGCCCTGAGCTCACTATGGTGCCCAGGCAAGCTGCCGCGAACTCAGCAATCCTCCTGTCTCTGCCTCCCGAGTGCTGGGATGATAGGCGTGAGCCACCACGTCTGGCATTGTGGTATGTGGTGTTGATTGATGGTGGGCGTGTCTCCACACCCAGCATTATATGTGGTTACCGGGGATCGAACTCAGGACCTTGCGCTTGCAAGACAGGTGCTGGAAGCACTGAGCTAACCCTCCGGCCCTGAGTTCCTTTGTTTTTAACAAGATGTTCCAGGTTACTCTTGTGCTTTCCTGTCCAAGCTCTGGAATCAGCCATCTCACCAAAGAGCCTGCCTCCTTTTAATGCCAATGGTACTAAAGAACTATGATCTTGGCATTACTGTGCTTGCTTCTATGGATTGTTATTACTTCAGGGCCTCTTTGTTCCTTGTAGATGAAGCTAGGGAACTCACACACATGTGCACATACATCTTTATTTCTATTATAGTCTATATTAAAAATGATGAGCTCACACTGATAGCATCAATTCCCATCCAAAATTCTAGAATTCTACTATTTCACTTTTCATACTTGTAACTCCTACTTGTGATCATAAGAAATTTAACTTCCATTATCCTTGGTGTATTACTAGAACTCTTACACAACCTCTGATCATTACCAACAGCCTTCTATACATACACCTTTTCCACTCTGCTTGGGCTGATAGCTTGTATCTGGGTGCTATCACCACCCAGTTGCTCATGAAATACCTGTCCTCATCCCTCAGGATTCATATTCTGTGTTCCTGTTTTCATATCCTCATATATGCCCAGCTTTCTACTTTGCTCATCTCCACCTATCAGGGTGAATTATTAAAGAGGAAAAGAAGGAAAAACAGTGATGAGATAATGATATGATATTGGGCATGGTGACTCATGCCCACCAGCAATCAGTACCACAAACCACAGTGCCAGGTGTGGTGGCTCATGTTTCTAATCCCAGCACTCAGGAGGCAGAGGCAGGAGGATTGCTGAGTTCCAGGTTTGCCTGGGCTACATAGTGAGCTCAGGACCAATCTGAACTACAGTGAGACCCTGTCTCAAAAACCTAAAAAAAAAATATTACCAGTAAGAGAAATGCACATAACAATGAAATAATGCATATTCTCAAGCCTTTTAAATAACTTACCAAAGTTGATCATATACTCCAAAGGAATTTACAGAAGATACTTTCGGATAAAGCAAATACTGTAACCTCAGAAAGAAGTATTTAGATGCAAGAAATAAATGAGCAAAGAAATCGATGACTTGTTGGATTTAAACATTGACTTTTTATAATAATATTCAGTTTATGGCATTAAAAACCAAATGATTGTAATATGAATGAAGGAGGCTTAATTCCTTCAAGAGCTAGTAAAATATTCTGAACAACAGTTGACTCTTTCTTAGCAATTTTGGCACTAAAAGCGTAGGAATAGTGTGTACAACAGGCCACCTGTAACAGAAAGGTGTAGACTTCAGAGCCAGAATTGATTCAATTGCCAGCACTGCAATTTGCGAATTATATGTTCTTGGGCAAATTACTTAACCTTTCTGTATCTTTTTTTTTTTTTTTTGGTACATCCAAGGTTGGCGCGGTACCACTTGAGCTAAATCCCCAGCCCTGTATTTTGGTTTTTAAAATTAGGATAACAGACATTTATGTTTGTTGTATTAAATTTATGTAAAGCCATTTACATTTAGAATAGTGCTTTTAACTTAATATGACATTAGTCATAATTATAAACTTTCAAAACAGAAGAAGGAAAATAGCAAATTAGGGGAGGAAAAAACTTAAAAGTTTGTCATTGCACTAAGGGGGGAAAATCGAAAAAATATGTTGTTCCTAAGAGTTAAAACTTGAAGAAGGGGCCGGAGATTTAGCTCAGTGGTTCTGGCACCTGCCGAGCAAGAGCAAGGTCCATGGTTCCATCCCCGGTAACCACATACAATACCGGGCACGGTAACTCACGCCCACCGGCAATCAGTACCACATACTACAATGACAAGGCGAGGTGGCTCACGCCTGTCATCCCAGCACTCAGGAGGCAGAGGCAGGAGGACTGCTGAGTTCCATGTTTGCTGGGCTACATAGTGAGCTCAGCGCCAGCCTGAAAACAAGGCGAGACCGTCTCAAAAAACAAAACAAAACAACAACAAACAAACCCCCAACACACCTTGCATCAGAAAGACACAGTGGTTGGGGAAGCTTGCACTACCTTGCCTTTCCCGGCTCATTATACCCTACTCCACGGTCCCTCCCCCGCGCCTCTAGCTCCTGTCAGGCGCAACCTTAAGACGTCTGCAGCGGCAGGGGGCGGGCCTCCGGGCAGGGGGCGGGCCTCCCGGGCCTGGTGCCCTCGCTCATTGGCTCTTTGTTCTCCGGAGCGGGATTGGTGAGTAGCTGCGTACGTAGCTGCGTTTATGGAAGAGGCTGCTTGTGACGCAAGGAATCCTGAGTTAGAGCGTTTTCCCTCCGTGAGTCTTCTCTGAGCCCCTTCATTGAGGTAGGTTTTGATGTCCTGCTGTCGCCGTATCGTTGCCGCCGCCTCCTTGCGACACTCACAACCACTTCTGGTCCTGCAGCCTTCACCGGTGTCGCAGCTACAAGACAGGCTGTGTATTTAGGCCACAATCTTTCATGAGTAAATTCGTTCCTTTCTGTGGTATTTTTGGTCACACATTTATGGAGTTTCTGAAGGGTCTTGGAAATTACTGCAGGGCACAGCACGACCTTGACGAGGACAAGTGAACTGTGGAGAGTTATTATTATTCCAGCGGGAAGCCCCCACAAAACCAAAAAACCTGGATACAAGTGAAGTCATCCGAGCATTTCATGGGAACTGTGACTGGATGAGGTAAACCTCTGTGCACTTCCTTCCCAGTGACCCAGTATGAATAAGTAGTTGCTACTATTTGTTAGGGGATTCCTTTTATTTCCTACCATTCCCAACATCGTGTTCGAAGCTCTGAGAATTTCACTTGCAGTACACCAGAGTGGACTTTAGTTTCTTGATTTTTGTATGTTCCAAAACTTCTGTTTTTTTTCTCATAACTTAAAACTAGATTAATATGGCTCCAACGAATCGCCTAGCTCCTATGAAAGTCACATACAGGAACATGAGATTTCTTATTACTTACAACCCAAGCAGTGCAACTTTAAACAGATTTATTGAGGAACTTAAGAAATATGGAGTTACCACAATAGTAAGTATGTGAAGCAACGTATGATCCTGCGGTTGTGGAGGAAGAAGGGATTCAGCTTCTGGATTGGCCTTTCGATGATGGTTCATCACCATCCAAACAGATTGTTGATGACTGGTTAAATCTTGTAAACATTAAATTTCGTGAAGAACCTGGTTGTTGTATTGCTGTTCACTGTGTTGCAAGTCTTGGGAGAACTTCAGTGCTTGTTGCCCTAGCTTTAATTGAAAGTGGCATGAAAAATGAAGATGCTGTACAGTTTATAAGACAAAAGTGGCACGGAGCTTTTAACAGCAGGCAACTTTTGTACTTAGAGAAATACCGTTCTAAAATGCGACTGAGCTTCAGAGACGCCAGTGGTCTCAGGAACAATTGTTGCATTCAATAAAACTTGGCTGTATGATGCTATATGGCCTTGAAAGTGGAACTCGAGATAGATTTAATTTGTTGTACATGTTAACCAGCGTACCAGCTTAGTGAATAAGTCTAATGAAGCTTCCTTAGTAATAGTGGAAAGCCACAAGCTTGATAGGATTGCAGCCTCTTATGTTTTGCTTTCCACTGTTCCATGCCAAAAACAGTATGTGAGAGATTTAATGAGATCAGCTGCCAAGATACCCAACATAGTAGTTATGTATTTTGACTTGTATGGAATTAAAACCCAAACAACTATAAAGAGCACTGTAGACATCTTAAACACTTAGGGACATGATTTATTCTTAGTGATTTTAAACATTGCAGGTATAGCCTACATTTTCCTGCCCCTTTATTCTTATACCCAGCATTTATTCTGGTATACATTAGACTTGCACAGATTTTGTTGGATTCTTACCAAGTGTCATGTTCTTATTTAATGTTTTCCTATAAATCTCATTTTACACTGTTAGGAAAACCTCCATTTTGAAAGATTAGCCTTTGGTTAAAAGTTCATGTAAAATCCATATTGCCCAGAGCACATGTGTTTACTGCCTTTAGTTTAAAAAAAGGCTTTGCAGTGTTTACATTTTTTTTTTCCCTGAGACAGAGTCTCGCTTTGTAGTTCAGACTGGCCCTGAACTCACTATGTAGCCCAGTCTAGCCTCAAACTCACAGCAATCCTCCTGCTTCTGTCTCTCAAGTGTTGGGATTACAAGAATGAACCACCACATCAAGCATTGTGGTATGTGGTGCTGGGTATCGAACTTGGGAACTTGAGCTTGCCAGGCAGACACCGGAACCACTGAGCTAGATCTCCAGTCCTGCAGGAGTAACTAAAGATATCCTAAAGACAGAATGGTAGGAGACTATGAAATGTTTCCAGTAAAATTGTTGCCTTTCTCTTGTGAAGGATGTGTCTAAATTAGAAAATATTTTTAAGGTACAGATGCTTTGTAGCTAAAATGATATTTACACAATTTCTGAAATTCTCATAATTCTTCTTTTTACATATTGGAAATTGCTTAACTCTTGTTTTAAAGTATATTCTTCTTTGTCTTCCCAAACAGAAAAGAGGTGTTTCTACTAATGAATTAATTAGGTATAATAATATATGCCTTTAAGACTTATAATTCAATGTTAGCATACTTGCTAAGTAGTTTTATTATGAAATTTATAAATGGTGATATGTTTTAACATTAAAACAGCCATATTTTCCTACTATCTGGGAATGGTTAGAGTTCTGTAGTAGAAACAACATGTCAGTGTTCACGTTCACCAGCTATCTGAATAATGAATTGAAAGAGAAAGAGACTTTTAAGCTGGTACGAGTGTGTTAACATCATTAAAGATAGAGGAGAATACAAAAAGTAGAAGTAGGTATAAAGTAGAAGCAAATATAAGAAAATACAAAGTAGGGCCGGAGGGTTAGCTCAGTAGTTCTGGCGCCTGCCTCCCAAGCGCAAGGTCCTGAGTTCAATCCCGGTAACCACATACAATGCTGGGCGTGGAGACTCACGCCCACCAGCAATCAACACCACATTTCACAGTGCCGGGCGTGGTGGCTCATGCCTGTAATCCCAGCACTCGGGAGGCAGAGACAGGAGGATTGCTGAGTTTGAGGCTTGCCTGGGCTCCATAGTGAGCTCAGGGCCAGCCTGAATACAAAGCAAGACCCTGTCTCAAAAAAAAAAAAAAAGTAAAAGCAGAAGCAAAAATAAAGAAAATAACTGCTTAAAGTTTCAAAAGTTTGAATTCGCCAGAAGTTATAGCACTTCTGAGGTTAAAGTATTCAGTAACATTGGTCCGGAATATATGAAGAAATGTAGATAAAATTGCAAGGGAAATGGAAATGATTATTATACCTGTAGGAAATTTTTCCTCTTTCTAAAATTGATCAAGTAAACCAAAGTCAGTAAAGATTTAAGCAAAACAAATAACTTGATCCCATCAATACATAAAGGACAGTGCCTTCAACAGTGTGAAAATGCATATTCTTTTAAAGAACACATGAAATAGTTTATTAAATTTGATCATACATTTGACCAAATGAATTTTAGAAAATTTAAAAATATTTGAATAATTCAGAAATTCTCCAATTGTAATTAGGAAAAATTTATATATACACACACATTTGGAATTTTAAAATCTGTGTCAAGTGATTTTCAACTGAGGATACTCCCTGCATCACTAGAAAATGTGAAAAAATTTTTCAAAATTCATGTCTAAGGATTTGTGAGAGCTATGAAAGCAATAAAAACTAGATGGATAGGATTTCCAGAGAGGGAAGCGTCTTCCTGCCGTGACTCAGTTTTCGTTTCTGAGGGTGTTTACTGATTCTGGACATGGACTAAAAAGGATTGGGTTTGGTTTATACAAAGACTCTCTCCTAAGGTTGAGAAACCCAGCAAGGCTTTTGCTGATAATTTGGGATTGATGCAACAGTCTGAACAATTTAAAAGCTTGGCCAGTTTTTTCCATCTGTTTCAAATTGGGTTCCCCATCAAACAGATGCTGAATATGAGATTTGCATTCAAAGATTTATTGAGGATGCTTCTCAGAGAACACCACCTGTGAAAGGATCAAAAAAAGCAGAATGGGCAGAAGACATTCAATATTTATACTTAAAGTCACAGTAGTAGCTTCAGCCAAACTCACAGGGAGTCTTGAAAATGGGATGACTATTTGGAGATGTCTGCAATTTAGGTGACAGGACAGGGCTTTAGACTCCTGAATCAGTCAGTCATTGATTGATGCCTGGTGGATACAAGCTTTAGCTAGGTATGATGGTAGAAACTTGAATGAAACATCTTCCTTTAGTCAAAGACAATTCTCAGAGAGGGATGTAGCTGTGAGCTCTTTGTTGATAATGGCCAATGAGTGAAATGAGTGTTTCAGACTTGAGGAGAAACCTGAGTGATATAATCATAGCATTATCCTTGCTGAGTTCTGGGACTATAGATGAGATACTGAGGAGTTAGAATGGAGACTGGGATGGCTGTGGAACATCTTCATCCATCTCATAGTGCTTAAGGCAAAACACCCTGCCAGACAAAGATATTTCAATTTTTCCATATCCTCACCATCAAATGATTTATTTATTTGTTTATTTATTTTTGAGACTGGGTCTCGCTTTGTAGTTCAGGCTGGCCCTGAGCTCACTATGTAGCCCAGGCAAGCCTGGAACTCAGCAGTTCTCCTGCCTCTGCCTCCTGAGTGCTGGGATTACATGTGTGAGCTACCATGCCCACTATTGTGGTATGTGGTACTGATTGCTGGTCACCGTGCCTAGCATTGTTGTATGTGGTTACTGGGGATCAAACCAGGAACCTTGCACTTGCTAGGCAGGTGCCAGAACGACTGAACTAAATGTCTGGCCCCATCACATAATTTTTAAATCATAGCTGATCTGGTGAGTGTGATTTTCATCTAACAGTGTTAAACATTTTCATGTGCTTGTTATGTTCTCATGTATTTTTTCTTATTTTAAAAATTGAGTTATCTCTATGCTGTGAGGGTTCTCTATATTTTGGATGTAATGCCTTTAACAGATACATAATTTGCAAATTTTTTCTCTCAGTGTACTACTCACTTTTTAAAATGGTATATTTCAAATATTGGGCCGGAGGGTTGGTGCAGTGGTTCCGGCGCCTGCCTCGCAAGCGCAAGGTCCTGAGTTCGATCCCCAGTAACCACATATAATGCTGGGCGTGGAGACTCATACCCACCAACAATCAACACTGCATACTACAGTGCTGGGCGTGGTGGCTCACGCCTATAATCCCAGCACTCGGGAGGCAGAGACAGGAGGATTGCTGAGTTCGTGGTGGCTTGCCTGGGTGCCATAGTGAGCCCAGGGCCAGCCTGAACTACAAAGTGAGACCCTGTCTCAAAAAAAAAAAAAAAAAAAAAAAGCAAATATTTAGATTTTAATGAAGTATCTTTTATTTTATGAATTATGCTTTAAAAATAATATCTAAGGACTTCTTAAGTCCATTAAGATTTCCTACTTTATTTTTTTCAACAAATTTGTAGTTTTTGTTTTTTACATGTAGGTTTGCACTATATATGAGTTCAATGTTTGTGTATCCTGTGGGATATCTAAGTGTTTTTAAATTTTGTTTTGTTTTTTTCAGTGTGGAAAATCAGTTGTTCCAGTATCATTTTCTTAAAAGACTATCCTGCATTAAAATGTTTTAGTAGCTTTGATGAAAAATCAATTTTCTATAAATATAAGGACTTATTTGTGAACTCTGTTATGTTTCACATATTTATATGACCACAGCCTTGATTTTTATGTTTCATTTAATAAGTTGTGTGATTGAATAGTGAAATTTGCTTTTTGTTAAAAATGGGTCATTCTTACTTGTTTATATTTCTGTATCAATTTTAAGATCAGTCCATCAATTTCTACCAAACAAAAATGAAATACAAATGAACAATAAGTCCCTGCAGGGGTATGGTGCATAATGAACAATAATGTAAATGGTTTCCCATGTTCAAATTCCAGCATCACTCTTCAAACCTTCCTCTAAATATTTCACCAGTTTTTGTGAATCTAACTAGCATAGAGAGATGTTTTCTTAGGATATTCTGGGCTGAGCACCAGAACCAGAAAAGCACATTAGAAGAAAAAAAATCTGTGGAGAAAGTGAACGATGGCTCTTCTGAATATTCTGCTAGAAGCTTAATAGCCTACCTGACTCTTCATTGAGAGGTGCTCAGATATGGCCTACTACTTGTGGGCAGTGGGAATTCTGACACTGGTGTTAGCAGCAGTAGATCCCTAAGGATGAGTGATACAAAGAAATTGGACATTTGAAGCTGCCATCCCAGTAGGACCTAGTTCTTTCCTTATCCCTGTGCCCTATGAGGTGTGCTATGTTGGACACAAGAGAGATATGAATGCTAAACTTGGTCTAAGAAATACTTTTTTTTTTGAGACAAGGTCTTGCTTTTTAGTTCAGGCTGGCCCTGAGCTCACTATGGTGCCCAGGCAAGCCGCTGCGAACTCAGCAATCCTCCTGTCCCTGCCTCCCGAGTGCTGGGATT
Organism: Thryonomys swinderianus; assembly: GCA_004025085.1. Taxonomy (NCBI): domain Eukaryota; kingdom Metazoa; phylum Chordata; class Mammalia; order Rodentia; family Thryonomyidae; genus Thryonomys; species Thryonomys swinderianus. The sequence goes on from PVIC010018785.1 coordinate 16,351, forward strand.
ACAGGCATGAGCCACCACGTCTGGCATTGTGGTATGCGGTGTTGATTGTTGGTGGGCGTGTCTCCACGCCCAGCATTATATGTGGTTACTGGGGATCGAACTCAGGACCTTGTGCTTGTGAGGCAGGCGCCAGAACCACTGAGCTAACCCTCCAGCCCTCTAAGAAATACTTTTAACAAACTGAGATAATTCTACAAGAAAGCTGCTCTAGGTTTCTCAGTTACTTTAGAGTGTGCAGATTGGAAGAGTGTGTTCCAGAGCCAGGACATTTAAACCAGTCTTCCGTAGAACTCTCTGTGGTTCTCTCCCTCACCATATCTCTTCCTCTTTCCTTTTCAACATGCTGGCCCTCCCCACCCACATTTTTCTGGTTTTCCTTTTAGTAATAACCTAAAAAGAATGCCTAATACTCTACAACTCATAGGGCAGGGACCACTTTTGGTTAGTGAGCTACCTCCAGCTACTCAGCCCTCACACTCTGCTGAGTCTTGAAGAGAGTGTATTTTTCTGACAATGACTGCATTCTTTGATGCGTGGGGCATATTTTCTGGCCAGTGACTGGGCCTACATTCCTTATTTCTGCATGACTTCCACCCTCATTCACTCTTGGAACCCAGTGCTGTGAGTCTTCTCTTATGCTCTGATAGGAAGGATCTTTTCCTTTCTCTGAGCAACCTTGACTTTTATCTGCACATTTCTATTTTGTGGAAAAATAAATTATATCCACTTTTCTTAGGAATCTAGGCAGCATTCTGTATTTTTCACAAAGCCTAGATAACAGTTGAGACTTATGGATAAAGAAATGCTTGGGGAAGAATTCAAAATAGGGTTATAGGAAAGTGAACTTACAAGGTTTTCAGGGACAGGGTTTTATTCCCTGTGGACCTCAGGATTTTTCCTTATCCACAGTGCTCACAGGAAAGAAAATACACTGACAAGCATGGCCATTTTAGAATCCATTTATATTGTATTACTCTGGGCTTTATCCAGTACCACACCAACCTGTCAGACTGTCTGAATGCTCATGGCTTCCTTGGGCCAACTGTAGCTGTCCAGTGTGAAGGAATCATAGTCTGGAGTGTAGACCAGGGATCTTACAAAAGCCTCTTTGTCTTTGGGTTCTGGGTAGTAGGAGGCCAGGTTGTGTTTGTACGCGTAGTCAAGGACCTAGGAAAAAACATGTTTGGCTGAGGAGCTAGATCTAAGGGAAAACTTACTTAAAGCCCTTGTATTGCATTCTGGTACAAGGGAAGAATGAAGAATGTTCCTGTCATGAGTTGTGGCCCATGAAACAATTAGAGATAGAAAGTTTTGACATAATGAAATAAATATTGGGTTAGGATCAAAAGGCTCAGCCTAAATTTCTGCCTACATCCAACTACCTGTGAGTATCCAGCCATAACAACCTCATTGCTGAGCATCAGTCTCCTCATCTGTAAAGTGAGGGTAATGATTAATTTCTCTAGAGTGATGTGAGAATAAAATTAGCTAACAGGTAAAAGTGTGCAATACTAAATTTTGTTACCGAGCTATAGGGCCACATGCCAATAGTCCCATCACTCAGGAGGCAAAAGCAGGAAGATTGCATGGGTTCAAGGCCAACCTAGACTACAAATCAAGACCTGGTCTCAAACAAACCTAAGTTTATTTTCCTTTCTGGGTGTGGATTGAATTAGATGAGTATTATGGGAACTTTTTTCTAGGCAGTAGGCTTGACTTTGAAGGACTTCAATCTAAACATTGTGAAAAGGAGGACACTGGACAGAGTAGAGTTTATCTGTGAGCTGGACTGCTGGTCTTTAGGGCTGATTATGGATCATGCACTGGACCACTCATGGGGAGTGCGTGCTGTTGTACAATGCATTAATGAAGTTATTTTAAAAAGATATTATAAAATGTACCTGAATAGAAATAATAGTATAGTAAACCCTCAGGTACTCATTACTCAACCTTCAAAAGTTACAAGCTTGGGGCAGCATCACGTTCAGATTCTTTGATAATCCATCATTTTTGTATTGTCTCATGGAATAGTCCATGAATCAAATTACATCCAGGCCCAGCTATTCTGAGAAAGGGAAACAGTAAGCATGTACTATGATTGGGAAGGCACTGAGTGTAGCCTTTCTCACTGTTCTTTTAATTTTTTTTCCCCACAACTCTGATAAAGACTACTGGCCCACTTGAAAAAGGAGGAAACTGAGGCTCAGGAAAATGATTAGTTGAAGGTTACACCACTACCGATTGGCAGAGCTGGGACCTCAAAGCCTGAGACATTTCCATGATGTAATGCAAGCTGACATCTCTTATTGATGGATTTTGATTCAGTAAAAGATCCATCCCACATTCTACACCATAGACTTTGGTGAACATTCTGCTTTATATTTGAGAGGAAATTCAGGAGCTTCTTAGAACTGGCTGAGGTTTGGGGGACCCAGGCTGCAGGACAGAATTTGTCACTTGACCTAAATTGTCCCCTTACCCCTGAAAAGAGAAAGATAAATAGTTGAGACTTATGACCCATTTGTAGGAGTGAGGTGCACCTTACTTTGATGGCAATTCTCAGAGATACATCTTGGATGGTGCTGAGAGGTGGGTACAGTCTCCCTTGAGACAGATGCAGCTCAGAGACCTCCTGGGCAATTTGCTAGAGAAAGGGAGAGAACCAAGAGGAATAAACTGGATTTCTGACTTTCAGAACAAAGCCTGCCCTCTACCCTGGAGACTCCCCCAGCCCTGCACAGGTGGTCATGGGCTGCAGTTCCTACTGTCGCCACACAGCCCCAAAGGATCCTAATGGCTGAACTCAGAACTCTTTCCTATAATGTGAGACTAGCTGAGGCTTAAAATTCTGAATTCTAAGGGAAAATCACTAAGATCAAGATGAATAAACTTTGCTTGAGACTAGCATATGGGATATACTCTTGGTTGGTATAGACTATTACACAAGGATCCACAGTTCTTTACTTGGTGGGTCCCAGTCTCCTCCACATGCTTCCTCCTATCCTGGGTGCTCATGCAAGCAATGTTATTTTTTTTGTTCAGAGCTCTATGAGATCTTCCTTCTTGCCATGATCCCATTCTGAGGAAGGCCTTTCCTCCAGCAAGCAAATGACACACTAATATTCTGAAGGCCTCATTTTCTGTCCCAGTGCTCAGCCAGCCTTGCAGATCAACTCTTTAAATGTAGCTCTCAATCTATCCCCATGTGATCTTCTTGTGTCAAATTTAAATTTGAGAAAAACCACTGGTGCTCTCTGAGAACACTGTCCCAGAAGTGACAGAGTAATAGAGTTGGTCTCTATTCTGATTTTCCAGACATTATGAAAATGAGTCTCCTCCTCTTTAGCTCCTCACACTCCTGTCCTCCTTTTTGTTCAGTCACACAATCACTGAGCTATTCAATGTACTGGGCTTTGTGCTATATACAGTACTGAGGATCCACATTGAAAGTCATAGTTATTTCTCTCATAGTGGCTGCACAGTTGACAATTATAACACTTATAGTGGGTGAATGCAATGAGAGGAGGTAGGGAAGCGATGGTAAACCTTTTAGAGCTTTCAGTGATACAAACAGCCTGTGGTAGTATGTATGCCATAAGTTTGCTTCCACTGAGCTAGGGGATAAAGGAAGGTGGGGCATCATTTGTCAAGTATAGGGAAGGATTTACAAGTATGAATTACTTAAAAAGGGAAAATGCATGAAATTATGAATTACATATAAATGCTTGGAGTGAGAGAAAACATGGATGTGAGGTTGGAAACAGTATGTTGGATGTATTGATGATGGGGGAGGCTGAACGGCTGTGGAGAGAAGGAGGGCCTGGTGATAAATTGCCTTGCATTGAAATTATGGGAAGAAGTTTTGATGTTATTTTGTAAACTACAGGATCCATTAAAATGTCTGAAATTAGGAGAGACTTGTTCTGATCTGTGTTTTGAAGGATTCTTTTAGTGGAGGAGTAGAAAGCAGGTTGATTAGAGAGAAGCAGGATTTCCATGACTAGATCCACTTGTAGAAAGGTTATATTATGAAGAGATAAATTGTGGTTTGGGGGCTATGTTGAGATGCTGGACACTGGTTCCTGCTGCATTGTAGAGTAAGGTTGCCAGGGGCCATACTGATGCTGTGACTCAAAAGCCCAGAGATCTTGGAAAAGTTCTTTAAACTGTGTTTCACTTTCCTGGTTTATAACATCATAGAGATAAGCACTATACCTATATTACATGGTTGTTATAGTAGGATGAGCTATTGCATATACATTTCATAAAACCTGCATTAATTTTTTATAACAATCAAATTAAATTTAACTTGTCTTAACTAAAAGCACTCTTTTCAGAAATAAAAGTTGTCAGGTCTTTGAAGGCCAGACTTTCAATTTCTGAAAGGAAAGGGCCTTATCATGCTTATAGCAGAAACAATAGATTGAGAAGAGGTTCCTGTGTAATTGCTGAGTGCTGTTCATGAAATGATGGGGCCATAGTATCCCACAGCACTCAGATTAAGTCTAATGGAGTCACATTGGAAAGACTCTACCAACTCTGCTTTTGTACAACAGGGAAATTTGCTTGTAGGTAACTCAAAGCAAGAAGTGAGAACCCCCATTCAAATAACTCTGCCCAAAACCACAGGACATGAACAACCATCCTAACAATGGTAAAAATACAAATACAGGATACTCAGATAAGAAGGACAGAGGGTGATGAAACAAAGCCATAACTAGTATATACAGGGTCAGGGACTGACTTGAAACACTTTAGGAGACATTCTTTTCATGGCATTGTAGAGCCAGTGCTTGAAGCTTAGACATGATAAGAAAGGCCATACAGCATAAGACAGTACTTAACCTACAGCAGATTGGGACAGGGCTGTATAGCAGCTTTTCCTATATCTCTGTTGTGGCTACTCATCAGAGCCATGGAGAAGAGTAATTCTAGAAAGACTTTACAAGTCATAGGGCAGCTTTTGGAACTTGTTTGGCATAAGCATACTTAATATTTGTATGTAGCTTTCATAAGTTTTATCTCTGAAGAGACACATTTTTATCCCATAGTCTCTTCAAAGTGAGAATAAACATCAAGTGCCTGGCACTTAGTAAACACTCAAAAAGGACAACATTGTCATTGTTGTAATTGTATTAAGTAGCTATTATTGTAAATGTAGCTTTCAGTCTTAATAAGCTTTTTTTCACGTACTTCCAAGATAGGCACAGTACCCCTTGAGCTAAATCCTTGGCCCAGCTTTTTTCATGTAAAAAACCCTTTCTTCCAATAATAACACTTCCCGGAGCTTTTCTGATATGACACCTGGAACAAGTATATCTCCACCACCCTCATAATGGTGCTTAGGCTAAGGCAGGCACTTACTCTACTTGCTGTCACTTTCTCCATTGGTGTGGCCAAGGCATGGTCTGTAAGCTCCCAAAGGTGGCTTTGGTAGCATCTCTGTCTAAGCCTGTAGGTGGCACTGCTAGGAGGTAGGTAGCGGTTCTAGTTATGTCCTTCACTGCAAGTGCCTTTTGCCAACACTCCTCTTCACTCCCCCTCCCCCAAAACTCTGGGTGAGAGTCAGTCTTCAAGGTGATGCTGAAAGATGCTTGAGGTTCAAGCTCTTTGGGGACCCATTGCTAGGTCTAGGAGCAAGTGGATAGAAGGAATATGGGCCCAGTGAGGATTTGATGTTGACCCAAAGGCCCTAGTAGAAGGATTCAAGGAAACAATGACAATAATACCTCTGCTGTCAGGAGGAATATCTCATCTGGGATATGCCGGATTCCTCCAGCGATGATGCCCAGTGCCACGCCAGGGAACACATAGGCATTGTTTCCCTGCCCAGGAATAAATGTCTTTCCATCTTTCAGAGTCACACTCTTAAAAGGACTTCCACTGGCAAAGATACCTCGACCCTGGAGGCAGAAAGAAAACCAGGGATGGATATTGGTTTGGGGCAGTAATGGTGTCATTTTCTTTTCTTCCAAATGTTGGAGTTTTTTTTTTTTTTTTTTTTTTTTTTTGTACCGGGGATTGAAATTGGGACCTTGTGCTTGCAAGGCAGGTGCCAGAACTACTTGAGCTAAATCCCTGGTTCTTCATTTCCCAAATGTCCAGCGTTGGGGTGAGAACATGGCAAGTACTCAAGGGTATTCATTCATTTTCCCAGAAAGTTCAGCATCCCCACCCCCCGAAGGCTCCTGGCCCAAATGTCAGGTTATCTGATAGCCAAGAAACCACTTAAAGGTGATGGAGTTCATGGTACCTTTTTACATCTGTCACCTAGAAGGCCAATCCAGGCAGGACACAGCATACATAGAAGTGGCCTGAAGTCTTTAACAACCTTGAATTGGCCAAAGCTTTATGTTATACAGGGGGAACCTGGGGTAGTGCAGCATAATAGTAAGAGCTTGTGCTCTGGAGTAAGACCTGGATTTGAAGGCCAGTTCTCCTCCTTATTAGCTCTATGACCTTGGGTAAGCTACTTCATCTCTCTGATCTCAGTTTGTTCATGATGATGAGAATTGTTTTCACCTTCTAGGTTACTCATAGTTACTGTTCCTATGTCCTCTCAGCTGGGGGAAGGAAGGACTCCCCGCTGACCTCTGTGACCTGGTAGCACTTCTCAGCTGTGCACTCGGCCTTGCTGGTGGGGTTGCTCAGGGCAAAGATGATAGGGCGCTCGTGGAAGGAGGCCATGTCCCTCAGAATCTGCTCCGTGAAGGCTCCTGCGATGGCGGCAACACCTACAGGGAAAAGGTGGGGGGTAGTGGGGATACCTACTCTTTGTAAACAACCCATTCTTTTTCTGGGCCAACTAAGTATACCACAAAAGACTCAGGAGTCAGGGGGATGGTGTGTGCCACAGGGACAGAAGGAGCAGAACAGAAGAGGGTCCTCCTGCTTGCACTGCCTGAGATGTCCTGTTCACCCCTAACGCATCACTAGTCCTATATTCCTGCCAGTTAGGTACAACTGGAAGACATTCTTGGTTATTATCAGTGACAATGGGTTTCTCCCCTAGTACAAGGAAAGATGGGTTCCTGCCTTGAAGGGAGACATGCCTCATCTCATCTTGGTTAGAAATTCATCATGTGTTTTCCACTGCATTCTTAACCCCAGCTCTAGTGCCTTATTTACTTCCATTTTTTTTGGCATTAAATTAGATATGGAGTAGCATAAAGAACTATGTTCTCTTAAGTTACTTATATCTCCTGATTGAGCCTCAGTCACTCCATCTGCAAATCAAGAGAGTTAGCTGAACTGGTCAGTGGCTGATCATCCTCGTCCTACCTATGAGAGCTGAGGGCTTCACCAGCCTCACCACCTCCTCCAGGGAGGTCACTTCAGGATGGTCTTGGGCAAACATCTCCTTTTCTTGGTTCAGGTGGCTCCTTCCCTGTAAGAAAAGGAAGCTCATCAACCAATTGTAGTGCTCACAGTTGTTGGACAGGGGCAAGGATATATTTGAAACCACTAAGAACATTCTCTATTGAACCCCATTATCAGTGACAATGGGTTTCTCCCCTAGTACAAGGAGAATGATTCCTGCTATTTTGGTCTGAGCTTTCAGAATCTTTGGGGAATTTGTGTGTATGAGTGTGTGTGGCAGCAGGGATTGAACTCATAACCTTGTGCTTTTGAGGTAGGCATGGCACCACTGAGGTAAAACTCCAGCCTTGAGGCCTATCTTCCTGAGCAGGTTTTCTAGTAGAGCCTACAGCGAAACATCAGTGTATATGTGTGTGTGTATGTGTTTTCTTTTTAACCCAAACCACACAGGGAGATTTAATAAAGCATTTCTTTGAGCTGCTTGGGGCATGGCTTCCTGGCCAGGTTAGAATTGCTCTCAGGGCATATCTGAGTGTGCCTAAACCTCTGCCCCCAAAACATCCAGCACTCAGCTCCAGTCGAGAGATGGCAGCTCAAGTCATCTAGCAGCATGCAGATAATGTGAATGTATTTCATCAGGATCATCAGACGTCCTGTGAATAATGCTAAACTGGGCTATAGAACAGGGTTCGAAGAACCAGCCAAGTTACACTAGCTCCAGATTCTTTCCATTTCTTCCAGTAGAATTCTGTAGATGACAGGCTGCAGTGATTACTGGTAAATGAGTACAAACATTTCTGAGGATTCCTTTGGGCAGCTAGCTTCATGAAAGTCACAGTAAGGATGTCTACTTTGACAGCGTGGGCAGGGGTGAGTTGGATGGGGTGACCAAAATGACAAGGAAGGAAGAGTGTCAGCCCTGGCAGCTTGTGCTTATGGCTGTATTACACTGTGGAATGACATGAGGATGAGGAAGAGGAATTGGTAGGCCTAAGTTTCTACCACAGGGATCTGAATTTATATATTTTTTTAAGGTTTTTAATTTTTTTTTTTGAGACAGGGTCTCGCTTTGTAGTTCAGGCTGGCCCCGACTTCGCTATGTAGCCCAGGCCAGCCTTGAACTCAGCAATACTCCTGCCTCTGCCTCCCGAGTGCTGGGATGACAGGCATGAGCCACCACACCCAGCACTGTGGTATGTGGCACTGATTGCTGGTGGGTGTGAATCACCACACCCAGCATTGTATGTGGTTACTGGGGATTGAACTCAGGACCTTGTGCTTGCCGGAACCACTGACCTAAATCTCCGACCCCGGGTATCTGCTATTCTTGACCAATGACCCCACATACTTCCTAATTCCCATCTCTAATTATTTTCCATTTCTCACTGACATTCCATGTGCATGGAATTCTGGAAATTAAATCATGAATTTCTGAATGAAGCCCAGAGAGAGGGCTCAGGCATTGTGTCCTCATCACATTCTAGTCAGAAGCTGAGTTCTTTCACTCTCTTTCATTTTTTCAGGCATACGTCATATATTAATTATGTATTTACCGCATCCCAGGCATCAAGACTAAATAGAGAGGAAACAGACGAGTGAAAAGGCAACTGTTCTACATAGTTCACCTCTATGGAGAGGTGAAACTTTTATGAATATAGATATAGGAAATTGACACTGAGGCGCTCTGAGAAAACTTCTTGGAGTAAGTACTATTTGAGTACTGGAACCTAAGGAAGAAATTGGGAAAGAGTTGAAGGCTGAAAGTGAGTATGTGGAATAAGAAGAGGATTTCAGGCAGAAGAACAAAAGGTGCAGTGACGTAAAGGACAGAGAACATGTGACTTTTGGAGAATTATGATTTGATATGGCTAGAGGTTAGGGCAGGAAATGATAGGAAATAAGGCTGGAAGGGGCCTATACACGTATTGAAAACTTTTGGATAAGAGCAGTTAAAGTACTTCAGGATGAATCTTTTGCTTTGGACCTTAGGCTATTGCCATTGGCCTCCTCTTTTATTCAATCTGAGAAGTTTGCCTCCTAAAGAACTCTTCCAATCTAGTTTCTGGGAATTGTAGGTGTCAGGAGACCTCCAGGTCTTCAGAATGACAGTACCTTGACAATTAGCCCCTTGGAATCCACCATCCATATCTTCTTTGTGGCCTCTGCCTTGGGTACACCTTCTTTTTCTAGGGCCATGACGAGGAGATGGGCAATTCCCATGGCTGCCTGGAGGGGTATCAGCAGAAGTTTAGCCATAGAGCATATATCAGATGCCTCACCAAAATAAGCCCCTGTGTTTTTTTCCTCCAGTCTCACAGTTCATAGGAAGCCAAGATCAATCCTTGCCTTGAGAGAAAGAAATGTTAAGGTTTAGGAAACTGCACTGATCAGAAAACACATGTGCTGCCTCCTCTTCTCAGAACCCCAAACACCTCCCTTTCTTATCCTTCCCTGTGTAACAGGACTCTTACCTCACCTGCGCCTTGGAAAACAAACACATGATTGGAAAGATTGTTCTTAGTGATTCGCAGAGCAGCAAGGATTCCTGCCACAGCAACAGAGGCTGTGCCTGCAACAGAGTGGACTATAATCAGCATCTGGCCATTGCACCCACACCTGAGAAGACCCTTGGCAGAGTTCCCAATACTTGGGCCCTGTGAAAAAAAGAGGCAAATTTCCTTAGCCATAATAAAAGTTGAGCCTGCAGGCTTGAAGTTTAGAACAAATTCATGCCCTCTTTTTTTTTTTTTTTTGAGACAGGGTCTCGCTTTGTAGTTCAGGCTGGCCCTGAACTCACTATGTAGCCCAGGCAAGCCTCGAACTCAGCAATCCTCCTGCCTCTGCCTCCCGAGTGCTGGGATTACAGGCGTGAGCCACCACGCCCAGCACTGTGGTATGTGGTATTGATTGTTGATGGGCACGAGTCTCCACGCCCAGCCAGCATTGTATGTGGTTACCGGGGATCGAACTCAGGACCTTGCGCTTGTGAGGCAGGCGCCGGAACCACTGAGCTAACCCTCTGGCCCGTTCATGCCCTTTTTGTAGGTAGTTATTCTACTGTTGAGGAACAGGTCCTGGTTTGTTCTCATCCTTGGGAAAGAGGACAGACATCCAGATGCTGCTGCCACCATCGTTCATAAATCAAATGACAAAGTCTAATTTAATAGGCTCTAGAAAAAAAGTGTGAGATCCATAAGATGATTTATTTAAGAGATAAATGGATAAAGATATATTTAAAAATGAGTACACAACCCTACCATGAGAAATTGTGTCATGTATTCTGAGCTGCTCATGTCATAAGGTTAGGTGTATCTGTTAGCAAACACCATTATCAAATAGCATGAATATGTCCAGAAGAGGCATGAAAGTTACATTGGTAGGTGGCTTAAACTTACGTGAGTCCAACTATATGATCTCCCCCCAGTCCACATCTAAGTTTCATTGGGAACTTTTAGACAAGCTGACCAAGGAGAAAAAAAAAACTCTGGCTTGGTTTATAGAATATTTAAAATATGTTCTCAGGAGCTAGAAGTGTAAGGTTGCAACCTAGCCCCAACAAAAGATAGCTCTTATGATAATGATGAAAGCCGGTGGTCATGGCTTCATTTGGAGATTGTGTTGCTTATTTAGTCCAAGAGAAGTAAAAATTAGATCTACATTGGTTTATGTCAGTGGTGTAGCTGGATGTAAGGGACTTGAACAACTAGTAGGAATGGTGGCAAGGAGGCCTAGTGGATAATATGTGGAGGAAACTCTTGGAATTGATGCAGAGTATGAAGATATTTGTGCTACCTGTGAAAGCTCACCAAAGGATATAAGGAAAACAGTATCTCAGTTACCAGGTGAATAAAATGTTACATTCTGTATTTGTCAGACAGCCTGTGTATTTGCCCAGCCACCTAGGGTTTACTTGATGGGATTTCATGCAAAATAGCCATGATGGCAAGGACAGAGGTTGTGCCTGACTTCCTGTCATCAGAGATGATCTACTGATACAGCTGAATAACTAACCTGTCAAAAGGTCAGGGACCAGTGTTGAGCTTCTGATTGTTTGGAGCAACCATTTTCTGGAAAGCTCATCCATTTTGTGGTAAGATGACTAAATTGAACTCTGTCTATCATAGATAAGAAAGAGAACTATCTCACTGGAATAGATATTATGGATATTAAGTTCTGTCCTTGTTTGTAAGGCTTCTGCCTGTACCATTATCTGCTGGAATGCCTACTCACAATTTGCTATATTTTACATGACAAATCTTTTTTTTTTTTTTTTTTTTTTGCTTTTTTTTGAGACAGGGTCTTGTGTTGTAGTTCAGGCTGGCCCTGAGCTCACTATGGTGCCCAGGCAAGCTGCTGCAAACTCAGCAATCCTCCTGTCTCTGCCTCCCAAGTGCTGGGATGACAGGCATGAGCCACCACATCCGGCATTGTGGTATGCGGTGTTGATTGCTGGTGGGCATGAGTCTCCACGCCCAGCATTGTAATTACATGACAGGTCTTTTAATGAAGGACTTTATTTCACAGTAGAAGAAGTACAGCAAAAGGCTCATGCTCACATAATTTGATGGATTTAATATAAACTCAGCTGGGAGCACTTGGCCTGATAGTTCAGTAGACCATCTGGCAAAGAAAAAAAAGACTTGAGTTGAGGCAGCAGCCCATGTAGATGATTCTTACAAGATGTAATATTTGATGGGATTTACCGAACAATACATTGTGTTCCTTCTCTCATAGCCAGAACACAGGGTCTGGAAGTGGGAGTGACTTTGCTCATCATTTTACCTAGTAATCCACTTGCAGATTTCTAAATTCCTGAATCTTCAACTTTGTTCCTTATTGGATTGGAAGTTTTATTCCCAAGAGAGAAAGCCTTCCATTAAGATTCATAATTGATTCTTATGAATTGGTAGCTGAGATTGCCACTTGGCCTTCAGGACTGTTTCTGGAGTTAAACCACCAGGCAAAGAAGAGGATTCCTGTTATTGCCATAGCCAGTGATCCTGATAACCATAAGGAAATTGGGTGCAGGAAAGAGTGTATCTAAGATGAGGGGATCCTGTGGAGTGTGTCTCAGTACTTCCATTCTCAATAGTAAATATTACTGAATATTATTGTGTCTACAGAGAAGCAGGATTACTGAAAATTGAGAACCTTCAGAAATGAAGGTTTGGGTTACTATATTGGATAAAGAACACTGGCCAGCTGAGGTCCTGTCTGAGGACAGGAAAACAAGGTATAGGGTGTCAAGGAAGAAGTTTATAAATATCAACTGTGATCTTATGACTGGCTAAAGAAACGAAGAATTTAGTATTCATACACATTTCTTCCTTGATCATTATACAATCATATATAATGCCATACATACTTAAGTTTTTCTTCTCTTTCTTTTTCCTTATTATTTTATATGTGTTTTGGAGGTTAAATCTACTATTTAGTCTTTGAGTAACAGAATTTTCACGTGCTGGTGTAACTTAATTTTTGTTTTGTTTTGTTTTGAGACAGGGTCTCTCTTTGAAGTTCAGGCTGGCCCTGAGCTCATTGTGTAGCCCAGGCAAGCCTCGAACTCAGCAATCCTCCTGTCTCTGCCTCCCGAGTGCTGGGATTACAGATGGGAACCACCATGCCCAGTATTGTTGTATGTGGTTACCCGGGATCAAATCAGGGATCTTGTGCTTGCTAGGCAGGTGCTGGAACCACTGAACTAAATTTCTGGCCCTGGTGTAACTTAACTTTAAGAAAAGTTAATCCTACCCAGAGATGAATACTATGATTATCTTCCACAGATGAATAAAACGACTGCTGAGTCTGCCTTTTCCCATTTGGGGAGAAGGTGAGAATGTTTTCATTTGTTGGAGATAGTTGTATTTTGTTAGAGTTGTTTTTGTTGTCTGGAAGTACAAATGTGTAGAATAAAGTGCATGGATACTAAATAGTCAAAAGGGTGGGCTCTGTATATTACCCATTTCCAATTAGGCGATGGTTTCTCAGCGGCAAATCCGTACTTTATACTCAGTTTGACTTTGTCTACTAGCTGTATACTAGCCTCTGCCAGTAGGTGGCACTCGACAGAGCCTAACCGTCTAAATGGAGGGGGTGGTGGAACATATTTCTTCCAATTACCTTAGTCTTATAGGATTGTCAAGTAAAATGTAGGACATTTAGTAAAATCTAAATTTTAGATAAACAAGTAATTTTAAAAAATAAATGTGTTATCCAATATTAGCATGAATATTCTAAAAATATTTAACATTGAAATTTAACTGAGTGTACTGAATTTTATTACTAAACCAGAAACCCACAGCCCTGGTTCTTCACTATAGCAACAGTCATATCTAGTTTACAGTTTTCTCAATACTTGGAGATCTAGCCTCCTAGCATGCACTCCAGAGACAGCAGCATCCACTAGCAGGACCTTCCCTTTCCTTTATTCCCTTGGCCTCAGGGATAGGAGCAGATCCTTAGTATTTTTTCCTGTTCTTTTTATTTCTTTGATATATAATGTAAAATTCTTAGTATTAATTTTCTCTGTTTAAGCAATTGATACAGATCCAGGCTGATACAGAGCCTCCCAAATGAAAACATAATTATGATCAGCAATGTCATGAGGATGCCCAAAGAAAAGGACATTAAAGCAAGACTGAATTGTTCAGTTTGTGTGACTTACACTGATGTTATTTAAGTTGGTGAAGGAGCAGTAAAAATAAAAACACAGCATATTTTGGTTTTCCTAAGGCTGTTAGTAACACTCTGGATCCAGCAACTCTGGTTTCCTTTCCTGTCAGGACTTGAGCCTGTGGTGCACACAGGCTGTGGTAGCCACTCTTGGGCTTGGGCTCGTGATGTAGGAGGTTTTGGACTAGGCCTTGGAGCACCAGTCTCCAAGTGTCTTTCAAATAAAGTGTGTGTTGTCAGGCAGCATCTATTCTTAAAAATAAAACCTGAAGTAGGCTGGGAATTCAGCAGTGGTACCTTAAGGAGTTCCTGAAGCTGTTGATAAACTGTGGAAAGGAGAAGTATTATTTCTCAAAAGCCATAGGTGATGTTTAAGTATCAAAAGCAGAGTCTCAAATTTTAGGAGAAAGAAATCATGAAAAGGACTTATTGAAACACAGATGGCAATATCTCAGATTCTGTAGGTGTATGGTGAGGCCAGAGATCGTAAATTCCTAACAAGTTCCCAGAGTTTAGTCTAGGGATCTTTCATAAGTAGGAGTGCCCTTGAGGCTCCTCTGTTGTGATCCCATACCCACCATTAGGCCTTTCCCAGAGGCCAGACCATTGCTTTGAACCAGCCAAGTCTTTGCTTTGGGTTTCCAGAACTGAACTAGATAAAGGTGTGTGTGTGTGTGTGTGTGTATGTGTGTGTGTGTCTGTAAAGAAAGTTTGGCTGGTTAAGCTATCCTATTATAGTAATGGAAAACTGACAAATATATTATTAAAAAACTTGCAGCATATTTTGCATTTTAAAGATTCACAATCTTTTTTTTTTTTTTTT
>PVIC010018786.1:0-31282 GCA_004025085.1 Thryonomys swinderianus
CCCCACAGGTTTCTGCATTGCAGTCAGTTCTATAGATGGTCTAATGTTGAATGATTTTTGTGTTACTCATGTAGGTATCTTAGAGGTTTTGCACTGCATCCTGATTGAAAGCCCAGAAGCCTTAAACCTGATAGCAGAAGGCCACATCAAGTCCATCATCTCTCTGCTGGATAAACATGGACGGAATCACAAGGTGGGTGTTGAACGAGGAACACAAAGCAATTGACTTTGCCCGCTTTTCCCTCACCAGCACTTAGTTCCATCACAAGCTCCTGGTAGTGCACCGATGAGCTTAGATGATACCCTTGGGGAGCCGGGATTCTAAAAGACCCTGCATACCAGCTGGCACACTGAATGGGGGCAGTCTCCCTGATTTCCTCCAGCTTCCTGGGCCCTGCTTTTCATCACTGGCTCTTAAAACACAGCTCATGTGGTCCCTCGGCTGGACCACATACAAGGCCAGAAGTATAAGCTGCTCCTCACCCTCAAATCTAAAGCTTGGAGAAAAATGGTTAATACCAAGCTCTGTAGATAAGACATGCAGAGCTCAGATTTAAAACAGTACATTGGCTTCTCACTAAATGAAATCAAATTTACTGAATCAAACCAAGTTAAGTGAAAGAAACTGCATGTGTAAACAAAAAGACCAAAGATGCTGATTCCTCTCCTTGATACTAAGCAGTGGTGTGAGTTTGAACTCAGTTACTCCATCTATAAAATGGGAACCTTGTCCTCATCCAGGTGGAGTGCTATATCAATTTTTCAGGTCTCTTACAATTCTTTTTTTTTTTGAGACAGGGACTCACTTTGTAGTTCAGGCTGGCTCTGAGCTCACTATGTAGTCCAGGCAAGCCTCGAACTCAGCAATCCTCCCGAGTGCTGGGATTACAGGCGTGAGCCACCACGCCCGGCTCTTACAATTCTAACATATCTATTTTGATGAAATTATACCTCTAACACACAAGGATCTATGGGAAAAGGTCCATTAAAATGTGAGTTTTTCCTGACCCCTTGCATGTGGAGACTATTGTGCTAATTAGTGGGCAGGCGAGGTACTTGAAGGCTGAGGAGGGTATTCTAAGAGCAACAGCACAGGCAGGTATCGGGCAAGCCGCTCTGCCTGTGCAGACTGGGGAATGCAGGTGAGCCCTGGTCCTCTGCCCCACCACCATTTTGGGAAACCAAATATTTGAGACATGTCTCACTGAGGTGAGGAGAATGAGCCCCTGCGGCACTGACTGCATGATACACAACGTCTTGGGAAACAGAAAACCATGGTTCTCGGTATCTGTGAAACTGCTTGGCAAAGAGCAGAAAGAAATATGTGGGGTCTGTAATTGCTTGCTCAAATGTGGTAAATCAAAAGCAAGCATGAGGCTCTGGCCTGAGTATAGCTTTTCTACCTTCCAACATGTCCCTTCCTGTCAGAAAAGTCGAATTAGAATCACCCATATGCTCATGAGAGACACATGGCATGAGCCATGATCTCCATACAGAGGTAAAAGCAGGAAAGAAGTTTCCATTTTATTGCAGGAAGGAGGTTCCATTTTCTTGCCTCAAAGGCTTCTGCTGATGATACCACTTGATTTACTTCACAAATAACCAGCTTTCTTAGGACTCTCAGCCAAAGGCCACAAAGCGTTATGTGGCTGTCATGTGGGGCAAGTTAACCACTGTTCTTGGCACCCCCCAACTGAGAAAGAAACTGCACACAAGTGTCTAGCCAGAGTGTTTAGCTAGAAGTCATAGCTGCCCTGATAATCTCCCTTGGGTATGAGCCAAGGAGTCTTCAGTCCCTAGGAGCCAGGGCTGTGCTCGGGAACTCCCGACGCTGCTGTCAAAGTGAGACCTGTGATCTCTGGACTCCAGAGGCTTCTCAAGAATGTCTCCTTTCTATCTTTTGATGTGTTTGGGGGGAAAGGTGGCTTTGCCTGAATCGAGACCCTGCTGCAGAGATGATTCCGTTTGATCACTTTTATTTCCAAGGAGAAACTCAGTCTCAAGTCATCCATCACCAGTGTCTGTGGTGGTTTCACGATGATCTGCCCAGTGTGGGCCCAACTTCTAAGACAATACAGTGTCTGTCACACTTGGAAAGTGCCAGCGAAATGTCTTGCTGTTCAGATTGCTGTTTTCTCCAGTCCTGAAATTTCTCATCCAGTTACTTATTTTCCACTACAATAATGTGGCTCAAAATATGCAGAATTCTAGAACCCTGGGTGCCTCAAAAGTCCTCTAAGCAGAAATAATGATGATGACAACTAACATGTAATTTGTACTTAACTAATGCCAGGAACCAAGGCCAGTGCATCCTTCTTAGACTTACTATACTCTCTGAAGTAGCATCCTTGTTATTTTTACCCTCAAAGACAGAAAGAAAAGGCCAGGGCTGAGGCCCTGAAACATCAAATAGTTTTCCAGCAACCACACAGTTCACTAATGACAGTTTAGGACCAAAAGTTTATTCTTCAGAGTTTTAATATCCTAAGAGATTATGTTTAATTCTGTGTTTTTATTTTTATAATTATCTTAATATGAAACTCTTTGCAATGGGAAGTCCACAGTGAGAAGGCATTTTCATATGCTAAGTTACTGTTTTTCAGCCTGAAATTTAAGGGCCTCTCTCATCCATCAAAATAGTCTTCAGAGGTATCCCAATTTGGGCATTTGTATGTGTTGTGGGCTTGAGAAACCCTTTTAGTCCCTTGCTACCTCCAGTCACATTTAGAATCAACATTATATATAAGATTGGCCCTCATTGTACCTCCACTTCCTCGCTAAAATCCTTAAATTGCCAGCTCTGTCACATCAATAGAAAGCATTACAATTCATCTAAAGTACGATCAAATTCAAGTTCACATTGTAGAAACACACTTTTTGGAGAGGAGGGCAGAAGGGACTGCAGGGCCCGCTGCCCACTTTCTCAATGGACTCTGCCCTTTGGCCTTCTAGTAGCTTGACTTGGGCCTCTCCTTCAGTGCTCTTTCCACCACTTTAGGACTCATGAAAATTCTTCTGTCATCAATTAAAAGCTAAAGTGAAAATTTTTTTATCTGCCATTCCAAACAGTTCAAATGTCACTGATTCTGTGAACCTTTTTCTGATCCCTGTTGAAATTGGTCTCTTTTCTAGCCTTAAATAATTGGTAGTGTTTTGATGGTCTGCCTTTCACTCTATGAATTTTCACACCTCTGTTTCTGTCCCCTTATGGAGGATCCCATTTTATATTGCTCAGGGTGACAGACTCACACGTTTCATGATACAGGTGTTCATACTCATTTGTCACAGGTTTAACAAATGAATGAAAAGAATGGGCAAAGCCAAAACCCACTCTGGTCTCATCTTGAATTCAGAGATGCACATGTATATACAGTCCTCATGCCACAAAACAAATGCCTTACACCAATTTTATTGTTTGGAGCAAAGAATAATTGCTAAAAAGATGATAGATAGATAGATAGATAGATAGATAGATAGATAGATAGATAGATACACACATATACATTTATACATATATATATATATACATATATATACATGTATATACATATATATACGTGTATATATACCCATCTACTTGCCCCCCAAACCAAACTTACTCCAAATCTGGTCCAAGATGCCACAGATAAATATATTTTTTATTTTCTTATTTGTTCCATAAAGATTTGGAGGCACTCATGATAAATACATAGGTAGAGAAAAGAGACTCAAGGAAGGCAGAACAAAAGGCTGTTGAGTAAACTGTGGTATCAGTGATGAAACGGTGTCACCCAGAAGCACATGAGCACCATGAATGGGCACTGGTCAGGAGGCAGCTTCTGAAGATGGACAGCCCCATGTTCTCAGTGGTGCAGCACATGGGTGTTTTGTCACTCTTGGCTCAGCCTGAGGCCAGCCTGTGACAGGACTCCATTCCTTTTCCTCCTCTCGGGACACACAGGCAGGGTTTTGTAGCCTGTCATGTGCTAGGGAATCCCCTGGTGAGCTCGAGTTAGTGTTCACAGAAAGGCACTGATTTGGTGAGGATGGGGGGTCTAGAGCAGTGGTGGTGAGCCTAAGGAACACGTCCCAGAGCAGGTTGTTTGCTATTACTGAAAGCTCTAAAAGGTTCACCATCACTGGTCTAGGAAGAGCCTTATATCCTTAGGTTTTTTTTTTTTTTTTTTTACTTTTTTTTTTTTTGAAGTGGGTCTCACTGCATCACTAAGTTGTCTGTGCTCAGCTCAGACTTGTCCTCCTCCTCCCTCAGCTTCCCAGAGTGCTGTGATGGCAGGTGTGTGCCACCACACCAAGCAGAATCCTTTGTTGGAGTCCTCCCGCCACACAGGAGCGGCTGCACAAAGGACTCTGCAGGAAAGTTTTCAGGACATCGTATCCAACCACTTCCCTGAGCAGGAGCTCAGCCCCACATGCCCGCAAGGGAGCCTGGGAAATGCAGCCTCATCCTGGGCTCCAGAGGAGAAGGAAATGGGTCTGGCAAGCATTCAGCAGCACCCGCCCCACCACTTGAGCTTTCCAGAGCCCTAGGCAATGCGCCCGCAGAAGTGTGGGTCACCTGTGAGCACCATGCCTGGGTGCCTCTGTGGTAGAGTATCCCTGTCTATGCTCCCTTCTCTTTTAACTGAGTTCATCTAAACATTTTCAGAAAAGGAAGTTTGTCCCTTTTCCCCAATTTTACACTTCGAAATCCCTTCCAAGAACCTAAACAATGCCCCCTGCACTTCTTTATGGCTTCATTTATTTAGTAGGTGAAGCATTGGTGTTAGGCTGTGTGCTTACCAAAAAGCCTTTTCCTCCCTGCCATTTCTCCTCTGTGTGGACTAGCCCTGCTTTTCCCCTGGCTGTAACAGCTAGCCTCCTGCAGCCACTGCTCCAAGGCAAACAGATAAAAATCTGTGATGGCCTGAATGAAAAGTATTTAATTTCCTGGTCATCTGTGGCTCTTTTCTTAGTGTGAGAAATTGTTGTTTTGATTTCAGTTTTCTCCAGTAGATATTTTTTGTAGAGAAAGAGTCCTTCATAAAGCTGCCTTTGGGGATTCTTTTCTCCTTGTCCCATAAACGTGCCTTGTATTTATCAGGAACAAAATTGACATTCAGGGAGTCAGGTGGAAAATTGGTTTGTGAGAATTAAGGACGCAAACGCTATCAACAACCTGAAGTGACTCAATCCCTCTAAGCAATGTGTCTACCATGGCCACTTCGGAAGTCTGGAATGAATGTGGCCACACGCCTCCCTGTTGGTGCAGCCTGGTGCTCTGCGGCTGGTATTTATCGACTGCTGTCTCACAGGCCTCCTGTGAGAGAAAAAGACAGACAGACAGACAGACAGACAGACAGACAGACACAGAGCAGTGTTGGACCCAGGATAGCTTGCCCTGCTGTGCTTGGAGCACAAAATCTGAATGAAAGAGAACAAGACAGACAGCGCAGATGAGATAGCAGCCTGCGGGAGGAGGAGGCAGGAGCCGTTCTTGCTTCCTGGGCACCTGGAAAGCGGAGCAGGAGCAGCTTGGGCCACCTGGGCTCTTGCAAGTTTGCCTTCCTTCCAGATGGGATGAGGACAGAGGGTGGAAAGTTCTGAATATTAACTTCTAGCAATTTAAGGGTATCTTTTATAAGTGTGGTTGATATCACAGTGAGGGACCCAAGAACAGGAATCCGAACTATCAACTGAGGTTCCCATGCCTGCTTCGTACAAAGGCCTTTACCCAATAGGAGTTTAAGTAACTTTTCTTTGAGAGGTATCTGAGTTCTCACCGCAAAATGGAAAGAGAGGGAGTCAAGGCTGGTGGGGGAGCCGGAAGCTTCAGTTTGAGGCTTCCAGAGGTTCCCTTATTCCTCTCCCTACATTTACGTGACTCAGAGTGCATGGGGCCTGAGCTTTATGCCTTGGATGCCTCACCACACCCTAGCTGTGCCCTTGACAGGACTTCAGGTTCAGGCTCTTAACCACTGTCAGAAGGTGACAGCTTGGAGGGGGTGACACAAAACTAAGGCAGAGCATGTAGAAGGAAGCAGAGCCTATTGTCCCTGAGAGATACTGTGCCCAGGGCTTTGCTCACTTACCCTGGGTCAGGGACATGAGGCCCCCATCCCAGAGCTGGTTCACCACCTTCCACCCAACCCTACGCTTCCTGTGTCCCCCTGTGGTCCTGATGTGTGGTGGTTCTGTCCTGCTGCAGGTTCTGGATGTCCTGTGCTCACTCTGTCTCTGCAATGGGGTTGCAGTAAGAGCCAATCAAAATCTAATCTGTGACAACTTGCTGCCCCGGAGAAATCTGCTCCTGCAGACGCGGCTGATTAATGATGTGACCAGGTAAGGCCACCAGCATCAGTCCAAATGCCAAGTGGGGCTCTGTTTATCTTGTCTCCAGGCAGCTAAGATAGAGCTGTTCAGAGAACTACAGAGTTGCCCACTCGCAGTTTTCGCAGCAATGCAAGTATAGGAAAAGACCAGACACATCTGAACATTTTATGACTAAGGTCTTATACCCACCCCACCCCCAACAGTTTCTCACACTCTTCCCTGGAAGGTGCTGGAGTAGGGGGTTGTCCTACAGAGGGCTGAAGAAATTAGTCTGAAGTGCCTTGCCATGTTTTATTTTAAGCAAGAATGCACACCTTACAAGTTCTTCACATATTATTTATTCTAATATTCAAGTATTTTCCAAGAGACCTGAGTGGAATGGATGTCCCAAGTGTGTGCTGCACTTCCTTATTCCCTCAGACACATTCAGCAGCTGCTGTTCATGATGGCCAGAGTGAAGACACAGACCCTGCCAGATCCCTTTCTTGCTGACTGGTCCCCCTTCACAGCCACCTGTGAATCCTATAAAATTTGGGGTCCTAGAGTAGACAGACCTTAGGTTCTTGCTCTCTATCCACTTAAGTTCACCCCAATCCACGGACATGAGGGACAGCCTCCTCCTGAGACGTAGCGTAACCTGCAGACCGGAGGCCCCTGCAGACCTGCTCCCCTCTTGGCACAGCCTGATTTGTCTTTGTCCTCTCCAAACAGCCTAGAACCCCACCCTAGGAAATGCACCTCTCTAAGAATATGATTCTGAATAAAAGCTCTCAAGATTGTTAGGATTTTCTAAAGAAAAGAGAAACTCACCTTTATATACTGCACAGTTAACCATGTATTTTTTAAAGTGGTCTGTTCCAAGCTTTTAACCACTTTACTGAGCATATTAAAACCTCTTGCCCTTAACAAGTTGCCTGATAGTGACTTCTTAATGCTTTTAAGAGGCCATTAGTATTAAAAACACTTAGGGGACAAAGCTACTCTTTTGAAAATGAGGGTGCTTAAAACCAATTTGCCGGAAGATGGAACTGAATTCATTTCTTTCACTTACAGAAAGCACAAACGTTTGTAATCATACAACTCTGTATTACATTTTTAGCACTGTTGCTCATGGTTGACACTCAATAAATGTGTTCCCTTGAATGGAATAAATAAATAAAAATACTTTCTATTTCATAATGGATTTAAAGTTGTCCTGACACCTCCCACTAAGAATTTGACCGGATGTGGAAGGCTGTAAGCTTTTTCCACTTTTGAGCAATAATGAAAAGTTGCTCTTTCTTCAGGTTTCATTGGGCCGGTGCTTCCTGCCAGGTCTGCTTCAACTTGCTTTTTCAGTTGACAAGCATCTGAAGGTTCCACCTGTCCCATTTTTTAACTTTCAGTATTCGACCAAACATCTTCCTGGGAGTTGCTGAAGGCTCAGCCCAGTACAAGAAGTGGTACTTTGAGCTAATCATCGATCAAGTGGACCCCTTCCTAACAGCAGAGCCCACACACCTGCGGGTGGGCTGGGCCTCCTCCTCAGGCTATGCCCCTTACCCAGGAGGAGGAGAAGGATGGGGAGGCAACGGCGTTGGGGATGACCTGTACTCCTATGGCTTTGACGGACTTCATCTCTGGTCAGGTGAGTCCCTTGAGAGGGGATCAGCAGCTCCTCTCTTTCTGGACCTCACATTCTTTAAGCTGAAGTTGCCACTTTCAGATGAAAGGATACAAGTTCATGTGTCATGTAAGCATCAGGCTTATGTGACACTTGGCTGGGGCCATGGTTCTGAAGTCCCCGGATATACAGGCTGGTCCAGATCACTTACCCTTTTCCAAGCTGAGTATCAGTACCTGCTTGGTTTTTATCACATAGGGTTACTAGGGCTTTACAAAGAGAGGAGAGACTCAGCTTTTACTTGGCGTGGGCTACATACTTTTTGTACATTTTCTCCTCACAATGACCCCTACCTAGAAAACACTGACCTCATGTTACACATATGGCAATTGAGATACAAAGAAACCTGAGTGGTTCATCAGCAGTTACACTAACCAG
Source organism: Thryonomys swinderianus (assembly GCA_004025085.1). NCBI lineage: Eukaryota > Metazoa > Chordata > Mammalia > Rodentia > Thryonomyidae > Thryonomys > Thryonomys swinderianus. The sequence goes on from PVIC010018786.1 coordinate 8,351, forward strand.
GACCCTGATCCAATTTCAAATCTATCATTCTGTTCACACTGCCTGGTGCTTCATGTTAGAGTCATTAAAGTATCTGGATCAATGCTGGATCCAGATCTGGATCAATCTGGATCCAGTGATCTCTTAAGAAGAATTCAAAGCTTCCTTTTTAGAGATAAATACTGAGCCTTTCCCAAGCATGTCCATTGCTCAATGTCTGACTTGGTGACTCTCAGGTTTTCACCCAGAACAAGATTCCCACTTCTCCTTTATGGTGGCCAAAGCATGTCCATTCTGTTCCTTTTGCAAAACTGCAACTGGCCACATTGTGTTCCTTGTAGAAATACTCTTATATCAGCATCACACTATGTGTTTCTGATGTAAGGAACCGGAATTCACATTCTTCCTTAATCCAGTATGAGGAAAGAATTCATTTTTAAAAGACAAATCTAGACACTATTTTCTTTTGAGATTGGGAACTATTAACCCATCATGTTTTCCTTCTTCCTTTAAATATCAGCCTAAAACTTATCTGCCTCCTGTCAACAATTTAATGTCCCCACCAACCCTGATGACAAGCTTTTTGCAGTTGGCCTTTGTATTCAACTGTTCAATATGGGATGGTATTTTTTTCATTGTTTTACATTCAGTATAAAGATTTTAAAACTTTAAGGAATATACTGAATTTATTAGTATATTTATTTACCTTGGATGATTTGGGAGAGAGAGTGAATGAACATATCTCTGTGTATTCCATATCCCAAGGGATAGCATGGTACACACAAAAAATGCTAAGAGGCAGAATGGTTGGTTAGGTCGTTCTTGGAAAGTGGATTTTTTCTTCTTGGTTCTCAAAGGCTTGCCATGAGCAAGTGAGTCTGAGGCTGTACAATAGGAACTCTTAGCTTCAGTTACTGACTCCATAAAATTCTCAGAACTGTCTCTAGGAAAGTGAAGAAAATCACACACCTGTATACAACAGCATTTGCTCACATGGGGTAGGATTAAATCTGTGACAGAACAATTATCCTTGACTTGTAAAGTCATTTCCACACCACCTGCTCATGGCTGTCCAGCTCCAGACCTTTCATTGTCATAACCCAGGTATGTTCTCTGGAGCCCAGAAAAAACATGAACCCAGGGCTCTGCCTAGAGCTTAAGGATATGTCAACTGCACATAGACTCTTAGGTGAAGCAAGGTGGTCTCTCTTTCAAAGGGGAACTAATGATTCTCAAGGGGAAAAAATATTTAGTCTTTTCCAGGCTTTATAGCAGTACGTGAAATACTCAATGGGTGCCTGAATCCATCTCTAAACATTTAAGGAATTAATACAACAGTGAGTCAGAAGCCAGAAAACCCATTCTTGGTCTGTCAGTACAGGGCTACTGTACATGCATTTCAGGGCATGAATGACCTGTCTAACTGTGTATCATTCCAAAAGTATAGCATTGTTCCATTCTGCCCCATTTCACTGACCCTGTGAACTGATGCCCCATCCAAACACTGACCAACACTCATAGTGGTTCTGTGCAATTGGAGAAGGAGAAGAGGGCTGTTAAGTTAGCTTTTCAGTAGACAACCATGACTCTAAACATAACCCAGATCTGGTAATATAATGGCATAGAGATGCATTCAGGAACATTATTGTTCTAGCATCTGATGAGATATGGATAAACCAGTCTTGAAGATTTATACCTTTCATTCTCACTTCCTTATGTCTGGGCAATATTTTGACTTCCCCAACCAACACACAGGAAGCACATATTGTGCAGAAGGCTCTGCAGGTGAATATGACAACACAGGCTGCAGCTGAAAAAAAAACATTCCTATAATGACTCCCACCAGGACGGCAATGAATTTCAGACTACCTGATGAAAGGGTAATTGTCTGATGAAGAAATGGAATGGAAATGACAGTGCAACTTGCTATAGGAAGGAATGGAAGGTGATTAGGGAGAGATATTAGAAACTGGTCATAACAATTTTTCTTTCTCTCCTTGAGATTTAAATGTCCAGGTCCATTAACTTTAAAGTTATTTCTATGCATAAATTAAGCTACTGACTTGAACTGGTCTTTAACATACTTAGGGAAGTCGAATAAATGTACCAATAGCTGGAAAGAATTGCAGTGTTCCTCACAGTCTGTCAGTGGAGTCAAGAAACAACAGCACAGCTTTATGGTTATGCCTGGGTTTGAATCCTGGGCCTGTCATTCTGCTTGTTTGACATTAGTCAAATTACTCCACCTCTGGGAGACTCGGTTGTTTCAGATAACATGAAAATATACCCAGGCATGATATGCACCTGGACCAAGAAAGGAAGCTAGTCAAGCTCAGGAGTTTGAGGTCAGCCTGGGCAACATAGTGAGATCTCATCTCAAAAAGTAAAAATACATACATGTGTCTGTGTTATACCCAAATGCCTTATAAAACTTAAAAGAGGTAAGGGATATGACACCTAGTAAATACGATTTCCCAACCCTTCTTTTCTGTAAAGTCCATTGAGACCAAATCCTGAGTACTTCAATACCATCAAATGAGATAAAGAACCCATATCATAAAGCCAAACTCTGCAGTGCTCAGGGCTATGGGAATCCTGAGCTCTACTGTTTTCCAGTTGGCTCTGTTACTCATCAAAGATTAAATCCCACAGTCATATATTCTAGGGCTAATTTGAAAATATGCAGCATATGATTAAGTGGCTTTTTTCTTTGTCTTAAAATGCTAGTTGTGTTAGTGAACTATAAGAGGATACCTGAGCTAATCAACTTACAAACAGAAGTTTCTTTTGGCTCCCAGATTTGGAACCTTCAGTCAATGATTGATAGAGCCTGTTGCTTTGGCTGTGGTGAGGCAGTATGTGGCAGAAAAAAACTGCTCACCTTATCAGGAAAGAGATGAGAGAAAGGAAAACACCAAGGTCCCACAATCCCCTTCATAGTAACACCCCCAATGACCTAAGACTTCCCACCATGCCCTGCTTCTTAAAGGTAACACTCTCCCATTAACACCTTTGGCAGCCACTTAAAATGTAAACTTAGCACAAAGGTTGGAATGGCTATTTCGAGCTTTTTAGGCCCTTCAGATGGATCTGACACTCTAAACCAAGACATATGCCTTCTTCAGATTGGCGGAGGCAACAAAAGTTCCTAGCCTCTCACAATTCATGGTCTCTTAAGGTTATTCAGAGTTCCTTAAAAGCAGTTGAGGCTGGTCTGAGAAAAACTTGCTGAAACAACTTTTCCTTTTTGTATATCATCACATTTCTGATGGTTGCTCTGAATGGATCAGATACATTAAACATATTTGAGAGTGTATTTGTTACCTCTGTCATTCAATACAGGGAGTAATTTTATTTTTTATGTTATGTTATGTTATGTTATGTTATGTTATGTTATGTTATGTTATGTTATGTTATGTTATGTTATGTTATGTTATTGAGACAGGGTCTTGCTTCATAGTTCAGGATGGACCTGAGCTCACTATGTAGCCCAGGCAAGCCTTGAATTCATCAATCCTCCTGTCTCTGCCTCCCGAGTGCTGGGATTACAGGCGTGAGCCACCACACCCAGCACTGTGGTATGAGGTATTGAATGCTGGTGGGCGTGAGTCACCACGCCCAGCACTGTATGTGGTTGCTGGGATCGAACTCAGGGCCTTGCGCTTGCAGAGGCAAGCGCTGGAACCACTGAGCTAAATCTCTGCACCCCTCCCGTTTTGTTTTGTTTTTTTTTTTTGAGACAGGGTCTCACTTTGTAGTTCAGGCTGGCCCTGAGCGCACTATGTAGCCCAGGCAAGACTCGAACTCACCAATCCTTCTGCCTCTGCCCCTTGAGTGCTGGGATTATAAAAATGAGCCGCCACACCCAGCAAAGGGAGTAACTTTTAAATCACTACTTTATTTTGTCCTCAGTGCAACAGTTTTCCATATTTTGTTTTTACAAATCTTAAGAAAGATCCTATTTTCACTTTGTTCTTAAAAGCTTCCCTTCTATTAGGCTAGTAATTCTGATTTAGAGTTAATAAAAACAATAACAGCATTTGCTTTGAGTTACAACATGACAACCTCATTCTGATAATTTTATGTACAGGAATGGATTCAATACGCAGCAATACTATGAGATAAACATTAATAGTCTTTTCCTGGATAGAGGAGGAAACTAGAGTACACAAAGGTAAGCTGAGTGTCCAGAGTCACATTGTTAGGGACAGAGCCAGAACTCAAGGCCAGGAAGACTTGCTCCAGAAATTCCACTTAACTGTCATGCTGTCCTGCCTTGTGAAGATGTCAGTCATTTGTTTCAGCAATATCATAAAAAGAATAATCATCCCCCCCCAAATAACTGCCTTCACAGATGCATTATGGGCACAATTGTGCCCATCTTACAGATGGGAAAATCACAGGCCTTGGTTCATGTAGCAGTATAGAGCCAAGATTAAATTCACACCTATGGAACTCAAAGACTTTCCTTCCCCATGCCATCTCAGTACAGAGCAGTTGCAAGGGTTTGCGTTTTATTTAAATAGTGGTTGCATAACCTTTATAAATCATTTGGAGCCTTGAACACTCTTACATTGTTTTTCCTTGGTGGGGGGACAGTTACCAGAGTGTACAAAGTGATACCACAGCTGCCTCATTTTCCAGTTTCAAACTTCAGGCTGCTTACATTTAAAGATGAGAAATTTCTCACCAGGTGAACTCTTGCAACATGAGTACCAAACAAAATGGACCCTTCTATTCAAATAATTCTCCGTTACATTGTTCCACATGTTTGTTGAGTGTACACTTCATATCCAGTGATAATTAGTGGTTTCCTTTTAGTTTCCAGGTAATATTAGTTCCAACTTGGTAGTCTCCCCCGTTCATACTTTAAAAATAGGTTCAGCCCCTGATTTCAGTGTTGTAAAGGAAACTGCTAGATGGGGACCCAGCCTCGTAAAAAGAGGGAGGTAGAAGATGCTGTCATTCCCTGCTCTGGAAGCCCCCTTTTGGCTGTAGTGTATTAAGAGCTCAGTAGAGCTCAGAACCCAGCCTCTGATGGTGGGAAACACTGCTGTTCATGAAGGTCTGTCCCTGAGTAAATGACGATCTTCATCGCTAGGGACCGAGGCACAGACCTACATAGAAACTACCAGAGGACTCTGCGAGAGTCAGGAGAGAGGAATGCTGACAGGATCACAGTCAACACTGAAAGTCTTGCCCTGGTTAATGTAATTCTCAGAAAGGTCAAAAGCCTTATAATCGGTATTTTTGTCCATAAAGGGTCTGGGCGTGTTTAGAGTTCACTGTCCAAGGTAGCCTTTCAGTTATTTCCCAGATCTGTTAAGATTTCTTCAAAAGCCATGGCAATGCTTTCCGAAGTTAACTGAATGAAAAAGAGAACATATTTTGCAGTAAGCATTCTTTTTTAATTAGAAAATCAGAACTTTTTTAAGAGTAAAAAGAAACAGCAAATGTTACTTTAACATCATAGATTCCCTTCATAATAAACTTGAATAAAAGAAGAAAAGATTCTGGAACATGAGACATCTAAACTCCATGGAAGGGACTGGGAACCTCAGTCCCTTGAAATAGAGAGATTGGAAAGATGTCAAATGACACACTCTGCAAGTCGGGCATTATGATGCTTTAAAATAATTTTTAGCACAGGCCTGATGATGAGATTGATTGTCATTCTCAGCAGTGACGCAACGTAGGAAAGCATAAAAGACTGATTGGCCAGTACACAATGAGCACATCAGGCATTGCAGGGCTTCTGACGTGGGAGGAGCCAGCCCTGTCTCCCTCACCTAACCCACCACCCAGCCTTTACAAACTACCCATTCTACAAGTATGTCCCATGCTCTTGTTTTTTTGCCTTTCATTTATCTAATTTGCCTTTGATTCTCTAAGTAGCTACCTACCCTAGCAGCCCAGGCAGAATTCATAGTTTCCTATACTCTTCATTCCTGTATTTGTCATAGTGTGTGTTGAGTTTTTTTATTCAAACGCTTATTTCCCACCAGACTATAGACTTCTTAAGGCAAGAACTAGGTACTCTGATTTTGGTCTCCAGCCCCAGGTACAGTATTTGGCTAACACTAAAGCCTTGTTGCTATTGTGGGATGATAAAAGGGGAGACAGCACAGCTTTCTCAGTCACCCAAAATAGACAAGAATGCTTAATTTTTAATATTGTGAAGAACAGGATAGTTTTACTATTTAAAAATCTATCACTTGTCTGAGGATCTGTGATTACAAAAGCATAACTACTGAAAACATTTAGTTTTTAACTGAGATGAAAAGGATTGCCAAGCAGAAATTTTTACCAAATTTAGAAAGAACTCATACACCCATCAGGAGATTTTTCAAAACTTCTCTTTCATGGCATATCATGAAGCCATTTGATGCATCCTTTATTATAGATAAAGTGTTTATGATATGGTCAGTAGAAAAGTATGAAATTTACTATATCCCAGTTTGGAAAAAAATGTGTGTGTGTGTGTGTGTGTGTGTGTGTGTGTGAGGGGGGGGGACAGAGATTTACTGGAATTGTTACGGAATTAATATTTTTCCTTTTCTGTATGTGACTTCTGCAAACAAGAAACAAGATATCCTTCTATCTTTCACCTAAAACATTATAATACCTAATTTCTGCCCCTCTTTTGCTCTCTTCCCAAAAGATAGATAAGCCCGACAGAAAGATGGGTGAACTGAGTGTAATCATTTACCTTTATAATTTCCAGTATAGGATGGTTTGGATGGAAAAGAAGTGATTTTCTCACTGTTTTAGGTCAGGAAATAAATCATTCTATGTAAGACACAGGAAAAAGTTCACTATCACAGAGTAAAATCAGCAGCATGTTTCCCTGCTTATCTAAGATAATAAAGTTCTTTAAAACAAATAAGGAAGTGTACTGCACAACTCACTGGCTCAATGACTTTGTACTCCTTTACTTTCTTGACCTCTGTGTCAGTGCTCAGCTGGCTGGATCTTTCTGAGGAAGGGAGCTGAGAAAATTTGGGGGAACCTCTGAGTAGATGGACACGTCCACACTCACACACTCCTACCCATAGGACCTCGCCCAGCAGAAGCAGCCTGCTCAGTGCTTCTGACCCAGCCTGGAGTCCCAGCACATATTCAGTGGCTGAGATCTTGTTCTCCGTGGCACTGAAGAGCTCCCTCAGACTTGTCTCATTCATGGTATCTGTCTACTCACAAGCCTAGCAAATCACTTCTCATTGTTCACCTCACACAGGAACAGGAAAGCTGTGTTTCAAGCACAATTACTTGCTGGCTATCTACCTTGCCATCACACCCCAACACCTCCCAGGTGTGGCCTCTGCGTTTTCCCCAGCCTGGCGGCACCTCCACAGCCCATAGCCTTCTTGTTCTTTGCTCACCAGGCCGGATACCCAGGGCTGTGGCCTCCATCAACCAGCACCTGCTGAAGTCAGACGATGTGGTGAGCTGCTGTCTGGACCTCGGAGTACCTAGCATCTCTTTCCGCATCAATGGGCAGCCTGTGCAAGGGATGTTTGAGAACTTCAACACCGACGGTCTCTTCTTCCCCGTGATGAGCTTTTCGGCAGGTGTCAAGTAAGTTACAGCTGTATTTTCCTGGAAAACGGTCATTATTCCAGCCCCCTGTCACTACTATGAGCTGACAAGCCAGTAGTCTCCCCTAAGTGCTCCAGTCCTATAAGCTAGGTTGCCGAAGAAAGGAGTGGTCCAAGAATAAGTGGTGACTAGACTTCTTCCCCCCACCCATATATTTATTTAACAAAGACCTCCTGCATGGGGTTAGATTGTGCGCTTGGATAAACACTAAGATACATTCTGTGAAGAAGATTAAAAATTGTAACGGCAAGGGCCAGAGGGTTAGTTCAGTGGTTCCAGTGCCTGCCTCACAAGCACAAGGTCCTGAGTTCAATCCCCAGTAACCACATACAATGCTGGGTGTGGAGACTCACGCCCACCAACAATCAATACCACATACCACAGTGCCGGGTGTGGTAGCTCATGCCTGTAATCCCAGCACTCGGGAGGCAGAGGCAGGAGGATTGCTGAGTTCGAGGCTTGCCTGGGCTACATAGTGGGCTCAGAGCCAGCCTGAACTACAAAGCAAGACCCTGTCTCAAAAAAAAAAATCACAGTGCCTGGCGTGGTGATTCATGCCTGTAATCCCAGCACTCAGGAGGCACAGACAGGAGGATTGCTGAGTTTGAAGCTTGCCTAGGCTACAGAGTGAGCTCAGAGCCAGCCTGAACTACAAAGCGAGACCCTGTCTCAAAGAAAAAAATTATAACAGCATCACATGCTTATAAGAAAAACCTTAAAAGATACAATTTAAATACCATAAAAAATCACCTATGATTCCAATGCTCAACTGTAATCTCTATTAATATTTTGATGCATCTTCTCCAAGACTTTTTCAACCAATGTATATATACTTTTTAAATTGTAGCCACATTAAGCATGAAGTTTTATGTCATTTTATTTTCATTTAGTGATAAGTAAGGAGGCTTTTGCTGAGACATTATGTATTCCCAAAGTGATCTTATTGTCATATAGTAACTCTATTTGACTCTACCATAATATAGTTACTGCTTTGATGCTGTGTCTTCATGACAGTCCTATTTGTAATGTAATACATATAACTGTTATGAACTTCTTTACCTATAACTATTTTTCTGTATTTGTGTTCTTCTTGAAAAGGGCACAAAAATGTATGAGCTTTTAAATGTATGAAACTGTATAACTATGTGACCAGATCAATTCCCAGGAATTATAAATAGTTCAGAGTTTATCAACAATTTCAAAATCTAAAAAAAAAAAAAAAAAAGAAATCCCAAAAAGCCATAAAATAGTTCATAATTCACCTGGATTCATTTTGTGGGAACACTATCATCAACAAAAATAGGATTCTTTTCTGTCTTTCTCTGCTTTGTCCCAAGTCCACGTGAAAGTGTGCATAACTGTGGAAATGCCGATGTTGAATACTGGCATTGTCTCTCCCTCGTTTGAAGATTCTGTCTCATACATCCATGTGCTGCATGTACCTTCTTCATTTACCAAATTCCATGGAATACTGAAGTCTGAAATCTTCTAAGATTTCAGATAAAAAAAAAATTTAGGCCTATAGCATTATATTAAGCAACACAGAGGAATGGCCAACTGAGTCTTCATTAACTCTTACTGCTACTGGTTATTTTTCATCATACCTATTTGAGAAAATTATATCTTAGAATTTGAATTTTCTGTTTCTTAAATTATTAACATAGTAAAGCATTTTAATGCTTATTGTCCTTTAGTTTTCAACCTGACATCTTTACAAATCTTGGCCTTTCTGGTATTAATTTTGGACAATTTTTATATAGTAAGGCTATTAAACTATTTTGTTTGTTTCAGATATTCTGGTTTGTTATTTATCATTAGGTTTTTTTTCTCCTCTCTTTTACAGAGGTAATACAAATCAAAAAAATACACCTGAAGATAATCATGTTACCTTTATTGTACATATTTAAATATTTTACATTGAGTTTGGCTTGTACTATGCATGCTGTTTTTCTATGTATTCACACTGATAATTATGTCCATTGCTCTGTCCCGTCTTTTTTTAAATTGATTTTATTGGTACATTTTATATACACATCATGATCAGTTGAATGTGGTTCGAATTATTTCAGCCTTTATTGTGCATTGTAATGACTGTATGGCATAAATCAACAATTACTCTTTTTCAAAAGAGTCTTAGCCACTCTTTAGCCTTGTGTCTTAAAAAGATCTCAAGTGAGGGCCGGAGGGTTAGCTCAGTGGTTCCGGCGCCTGCCTCGCAAGCGCAAGGTCCTGAGTTCGATCCCCGGAAACCACATACAATGCTGGGCGTGGAGACTCACGCCCACCAGCAATCAACACCGCATACCACAATGCCGGGCGTGGTGGCTCACGCCTGTAATCCCAGCACTAGGGAGGCAGAGACAAGAGGATTGCTGAGTTCACGGCGGCTTGCCTGGGCACCATAGTGAGCTCAGGTCCAGCCTGAACTACAAAGCGAGACCCTGTCTCCAAAAAGCAAAAAAAAAAAAAAAAAAAAAAAAAAAAAAAAAAAAAAAAAAAAAAAAAAAAAAAAAAAAAAAAAAAGATCTCAAGTGATTAAGCAGGAAACTGGATTCATCACAAGTAGAGTCTTACTGATTTTCCTGAGAGATGCTGGACAGGGCTGTGGAAAGGGAGAGTTACAGGGATAAAATTTTAAAGTTAGGACTACAAAGGAATCATTTTTGATTGGTTTGACTACATCCTTCTCACTGCTTTCAGCTGATTACTTTTCTCTGGTGGACATTCTTATTAGTACAGTATATCTTTGCAATACATCATGAAGGCATTAGTCATGGGGCACAGGTATTTATACATATCGCATCTTGACCTGCATACTTATTCCCAAGCAACTTACCTCAGAAAAGTACTTAGGTGAACCCAGATCTTTGCAGAAATGATCTTCTTCAGTCGGTTGTAGACTTATGGATTTTCTGCATATTTTGTGTATAGAAAACAGTATATCAGCCTTGTGCGTTACATAAGAATGCTTTTTTGTTTGTTTGTTTTTGTTTTTTTGGTGGTACTGGGGATCGAACTCAGGCCTTTGTGCTTCCAAGGTAGGTGTGGTACCACTTGAGCTAAATCCCCAGGCCCCTACATAAGAATTTTTTAAAATTGGTACATTGTATATACACATCACAATTACACTCCACATTGAGAATCTGTACCAATATATGACACAACTTAATTCTCATTTTTCTCCCTCCCCTTCCCACCCTGTCTCCCCCACCCCTATATACACAAGCATTGTTTCCTTTTATTTTACCATCGGTTTTTTCTTTCTTCATTATTTACCCCTAAACCCCATTTCCCTTTGAATTTTTACTATTTCACAATATCAATCTGCATTCTAGAACACATTTATTCAGTTCCTCAAACCAGAGAGAAGATACGATATTTACACATCTGTGACCTATTTATTTCACTTATGAGTATGTCCTGAAGGTACGTTCATTTGAGTATAAATGATTTAATCTCATCATTTTTTGTGGCACAGTAATACTTTAAAAAACCACATCTTCTTTATCCAGTCTAGAGTTGATGGGCATTTGGGTTGTTTCTAAGATTTAGCTCTCACAAACTGAGCTGCTTATAAACGTGGGTGCACATACGTTACTGTGATATGAATCTTGTAATTCTTTTGTGTATATCCCCAGTGGGGGAATAGCAGGCCCAAATGGAACCTCTAATCCTAGTTTTTTGAGGAATCTCCACACTGATCTCCATAATGGTTGTACTAGTCTTCATTCCCACCAACAGTGGAAAACGGTTCCTTTTTCTCCACAACCTCGTCAGCGTTTGCTTTGGCTAATTTCAAGATAACAGCCATTTTTTGTTGAGTGAGATGAAATCTCAAAGTTGTTTCCAACCGCATCTCTCGAATGGCCAGTGACTTTGAGCATTTCTTAGCTTCTTTTACTTCTTCCTCTGAAAAGTGTCTGTTCATTTCAGATGCCCATTTTTGAATTGGGTCTTCAAATTTGGGGGGACTGATTTTTTTTAAGTTCTTTATATATTCTAGATAGTAGCCCTTTGTCTGAGGGATTACTGGTAAAGACTTTTTCCCATATTGTTGGTTGTCTTTTTGCTCTGCTGGTGGTTTCTTTTGCTGTGCAGAAGCTTTTTAATAAAAAGAGATCCCATTTGTCGATTTTTTTCTGGTAGTTCTCACGCTATAGAGGTTTTGTTCATAAAGTCTTTCCCTAAACCAGTGTCCCCAAGATTTTTACCTAACCTGTTTTGCAGCAGGTTTAGAGTCTCTGTATTATTATTTAGGTCTCTCACCCAATTTGATTTTAGTTTAGTACACAATGAAAGAGATGGATCTAGCTTCAGTCTTTAGCAGGTTGAAATCTAGTTTTTCCAGCACCATTTGTTAAAGAGGCTGTCTTTCCTCTATTGAGAATTACATAAGAACTCTTTTTTTTTTTTTTTTCTGAGACAGGGTCTCGCTTTTGTAGTTCAGGCTGGCCCTGAGCTCACTATGTAGCCCAGGCAAGCCTCGAACTCAGCAATCCTCCTGTCTCTACCTCCCAAGTGCTGGGATTATAGGCATGAGCCACCGTGCCTGGCACTGTGGTATTGATTTGCTGGTGGGTGTGAGTCACCACACCCAGCATTGTATGTGGTTACCGGGATCGAACTCAGGACCTTGTGCTTGCAAGGCAGGCTCCGGAACCACTGAGCTAAATCTCCAGTCCTACATAAGAATTCTTAACCAGCAATTCATTCTTCCACTGTCCCTTAGAGCAATGAAATAGAATTTTTGTGTTGTACTTTTTTTGGGTGGGACTTTTCCCATAATCTTATATTGATAAAAAAAAAAAGCTATAGTTAGCAGGTAAAGATACAAGGACTGAATAAAATCTGTGTATAGAAGACATTCCTAGTGTCTCACATCCAGGTCAGCAGATTATACTACCTTCTGAGTGTACAGGTAACAGCAGCAAAATTGCAAGATAAAGAAAGTAAGACATCTGACCATTTGGAAGACACAACTGCTAAAAGAACTTAGGAAGTGAATGGCTCCAGATGTGCTGACCTGAAGCATCAACAGCTTAGATCTGCTTTTTTGCTTACAGTTGTCTTGCTAAAGGGCAGTTCCAGGGAGCTTGATGTCACTCCAGCCTCTTGCCCTTGAAATTATCAGCTGTGACACATTCCTGTCTCTGGATCTCACAGTATATGATCAAAGAGAGTTAGAACCACGGTCCATGCATAGTTAGGAACTGCATACCCTTGAAATGCATCTAGTCCATCACACGCTGTCCTCTGACTGCATTGGTGCTAATCCTGTGTTGGAAAATAGCCAACTGGTTTGTTTTCACGTAGGAACAAATGGGATCAATAAACAAATACTTTTTCGTAGATCAGCTGGTAAACTAAGAGTTAGTACTGAACCCAGTAGTTCTCTGCACTATTTTAGTTCAGTTATACAAAAAAAAAAAAAAAGAATGAAAAACCAAAATAAGTAGCCCTAGGTGAATTAAAATACAAAATGTATTTATTAATAATTTTTAACTATTGTTTTACTGACTACTGCAGAATCCTTGCTGGCCTTTACAGCACCTCTCCCAATGGGATGTCAGATGTTATGCTAGACTACAAGGGAGATTCTTGTTTGTCCAGCAGAGAGGCATTCAGAACTGCTTCTCATATCCATCCTAAACTTCTGTGTAGTTTCTAAGTTAGACTTTTCACAGTCCCATTTCTTTGTGTTCAGTGGTCCTTAATGAGTGTATAGTCTTGGATTTTCAGTAAGTATTTTAATCATCACAATTTATATTATGAGTCATACCTGATTAGGATATCCCTGCTAGTAGTCACTGAGCAGAAACACAGGAAGAGCAAAAATCGTTTTCAATTAGATTTACTCATATTGAAATCAAAGGCAGCGTGAGTACTTACTAACAAAATCCACAAATCAATGTGTGCTTTCTTTTCTAACTATTCTGGATGTGCTTCTGTCATTCATTTCTCTGTGGCCTATCTCTGGGCAGCATTACTTGTGCACTCCCTAGTGTAGAAGCCCTCAGCTAACAGCCCTATCCAGTATGAAACAGATTTGAGGAGGAGGCACGTGGACCTTACATTCCACTGAAAAGGTTCGGTTATGTAGATGCCAGGAAGCCTTTATTAAAATGTGATCTCACCCACCCCCCTCCACAAATGGAACTGGGACATGAATCACATAGATAGCATTATTCAAAACCCATGGTATATAGTGGCATTTGGATGCTACTTTTTGTTTGACAAAAACTTGGTGAGTTATTTACTGTAGTAGTGTATATTTTACAGTTTCCCATAGATCCACTTAATCATTTTTACATAACTCTGTCACTGGCCTTTTCTAATTTAGAAAAACCAGCAGTGTCCAAAATCAGTTGGTATTTGTGGTTGTTGTTTGTTTTCCATTGGTTTCCACGCACAACTTGGCTAAAATTCAAGTAACCAACAGCATGGCTATTTCTAGCTTGCTGTGGTCAATGTGTGGAAATTATTGCTGAGATAAATATACTTCTGTGGAGAACATGATGAGCACTGGCTGGATTGTTCTGGGCTCTCATCAGATGGTAGCCAGAAAGAAATGTGTGTGTGTGTGTGTGTGATAATGTCTGTAACTTAGACTCTTCTCTAGTTTCAGTGATGTGTCATACAATGCAACTAGGAATCATGACTTACTAGTTAAATTCAGGTCAGCACAAGCTTGCTAATTCTTTCTCTTCTTAACCACAATTTGTATTTTTTGGAGTGCTATTCCAGTCCTCTGGGAAGGATTCAATAATAAGTGAAACATCAGTAAGACTCAAGTGACTGAATCCATGTTTGCTAGTAAGCTGTGAATAACAGTATCAAAGGCTAATGAGAGGACACCTAGTCCCTCACTTTGACTACAGCAAATCCATGTCTTCATTCTTACTGGATTTTTAAATTTATAGGCCAGTCTTTCAAGTTTGGGTACTTGCAAAAGTTTGGGTAGTTTTGTCCATCCTGTCTGCAAATTAGCAAGCAAAGATGCACAAATCTCAAAAGATAACACTGAACGTGCTCACAGATTTTTTCAATTAGTTGGCCCTGTGTTTTCAAAATTAGTCAGATAAATAAAACGTTGCTCTGTGTGCCACAGTTTCTATGAGCCAAGAGACAATTATGAAAGTGATTGTTCATTTCTGAGGTGAGGGAACCTGAGGGCACCACTGCTTACTGTAAACACTTTAGAAAGAAAATACTCACCTTCCTAAATGGAACATGTGAGTTGTAGGAAGACCCGAGAAGATGGGACAGTGCTTCAGAGAAAGGTATTTTAACGTCGGGAAAATTTTTGAGACTAAAGAGCACTCATTTCAAGGCAGGTGTGGGATAGCACACCTATAATCCCACCCTCGAGAAGACTGAGGCAGGAGGATTGAGAGTCAGATGCTAGCCTGGACCACATAGTGAGACCGTATCTTTAAAAAAAATTAATTCTAAGCTCAACTCATAAATTCTGCTATTTATTTTGAATTTAACATTTAGAGGGCACTGAAAGAGTCTATAGAACCCAAGCAGCAGGAAAGAAAACAGAGAAGTTTGCATTCCAATCGTACAGTCTCACTTGTGAATTAGGCAAAGGGTTATAGAATAAACATTAAGTGCCAGATACAGTATTTACTGAAAGAAATAGACAGGTAGGTGAGACTGACCAGAAGCAGGGACACCGCCTCTCCCCTAACTGGGATGTGTCTGACCAACAACTGTCACACCCTCTCCCTTTCATTTCCTTTCCCTTCCTTTCAGTCCACAGAGGATGAGAAGGGACAACTTGCCACAATGTCCGCCCAACATCTGTGATTGACAGATGTGATTGACACTGCTAGCCCTTGTGAAGATTCCCTGTTTTGGCCTTCATATTATTCACAGAGATGTGATAGATGTCAGTCAGATAGCTTGATGTCTTGCTGAACTATGGCCAAGATGGCCACCGCTAAACCAGATGCCCTGCACTCATTCTGGGAGGTATCTACTGTGGCCATGCACAGAGGGCTTGAAATGGAGCTAAGCACTAGAACTGATTTGGGGCCAGTCAATAGGCTCCAGTCAGAAGGCTTGAATTTAGACCAAACACAGACATGCAGTTTCTCCTGATGGTCTACAAGGGCTCTCTCTTGCACACTGACCCCTTTTCCTGTGATGCAGGTCAGGCCTTGCTCGAACAACACCTCACTCCAGTGATCTTGTAAATCTTCTTGTGGATTATTCTTGGGCAGTGTAGGCTTGGGAAGGTACCGTGAACCTACTTGGAGTTCCTATCCTGACTCCTCCAGACAGAGCAGTTGCTTTGCAAAGAGTAATATGGTCTTGTGCTGTTGGCCCGAAAGAGCTCCAGAGACCAGCAGCCAATGAAGGTCAGCAGCAGACCAACCAGCAGAGCTGTGGCAGCCCGTACCTATTTACTGGTGCTGACCACTGGCACTCACTGGCAGCATCAAGGCCCAGAGTGCAGCTCTGAGAATAGAAGCCATTGGTACTCACGGCCCAGGGTGACTAGCAGAGCTGCGTTTTTCTGACTGATGATCTGTACCTGAATCTACAAAGGAGCCCTCAGCTCACTGACAACTGTACTAACCTGGTAAATTGAAACCCAGGACTTCCTGGTCCTCAATGAATTCTTGCATGGGCCCTGAGACTTTGATTGCTCCCACGAATAAGAACAATCTTGTCAGCCATGTAGACATTCCATCCCTTCAGTAATAATAAGATCCAGAGTTATATTCAGTTGAAGTTTGAGCCCTCACACAGCTCCACCCTGCAGTGTGAGGTTACGTCTCCTCCAATGGATCTGCCCCATACCCAGCTGGCTGGCTCCTGCTAGCCTACCCCCCTCTAGAGTGGAGCCCAGGAAGACCTGACAGGACAGTCTCCTCCTGTGGATTTGGGCCATAGTTAAGTAGCTTTGGGCCTTTGGTGGCAGCTATTGCAATTGTTGCATTTTTCACTTCTGGGGCCCTTTTGAAGTTTTCATAGTGAGCCTCAGCTTGGGGCTCCCACCTTAGATCTTACCACTGCTGATGGCTACTTCCTCTGGCTGCCCCCACATCTCCCCTTACCTCAGTCCTGTGTCCTTCTGCGCCATCAGAGGCTGCTGAGATGGCTGACAGCAGTCTTCTTCATGGAGCTAGTTCTTACTGACACCCCAGAGGGCAGTTCTCTGCCATAAAGCCTTTTCTTGCCCTTTCTGCTCAGCTGCTAAGCAACTGTGCCCCTTGCCAAGCCCCAGGGAACACCCAATTGTCCTGTTAGTACCTCCCTGGGCCAGCTAACTTCAACTAACTTCAGGGAGAAGCCACAGCCATTTTTCTCCCAAGTTCTGGAATTCTTCCCTTCCTCAGTCCAGAAGAAGTTCTGGGTGGATGCTACGGAGTTTCTTACACAGGGTTTGTCATTGTTGTTGATACGTCCTGCATAGGTGACCCAGCACCTCTCTTTAGAATGTGAATATACTAGGAGTCCTCTGAATCATGGATTTGTAGGTTTGCCTTTTGGACCCTGGCAAAACTCAGAGCCTGCTGTAATGCCACACTCTGATAATTAAAGTGATTTTCAGGCACTTCTTTCCTTCTTTTGATTATTCCTTTCAGACTTCTATTTTATTCCTCCATCCGGATCTCCCAGGGTGGTCATATGGAGGACCCCAGTGCTGGTAGCTCTCGGTCAGGTCCCTTCCAACAGGTTGCTGCTGCCATAGATGGAAGGGGTGTCTGGGGCTGCTCCCACCCAGTCCCACCTGCTGAGGCCAAGGGCCCTTACCTGGCAGGACTTCTTCCAAAGCAGGCCAGAGTCTTGTCTTCCACTCAGTGGAGCACAGCATGATAATGTTCAGAGAGACGCTTCAGTAAGCAGTAAACACCGATTTCTGCCTGCATTAATTTTTCATTTTATAGTTTTTGTGGCCATTAGAGGAGATAAGATTTATAATCAAATTACTGCTGTTTTTATTAAGTAAATATAGAAGAGACAGTGTTCTTCTCTTTAAATGCTGTATGAAACTTCACTCCAGTTAGAAATGCTAGAGAAATTTTGAAGCTAAACAACTCGCGAGAGAGCTCATGAATAATGAAGTCCATCTGAGGTCCTCTTAGGAGACATTTATGTGCTTTTGCAATCCATATGCTGGGGCTTACAGAACACACTTGCTGTATGAGCTCCCAGACAGTCAGCTTTTCACAGGAAGATGCTTAATGAGGAGAAGAAGGCAGAAAACTTCCCACACTAATTCTTTGCTTGAAAAGGTCCAATTTTATCCTATGTCAGTAGCACAATCTGTCACGGTACAATTGGGTTGGGAAGTGCTCAACAAATAATTTCCAGGCTTACTCATTATTTCCTGAAGCTTCACTAAATTAGTAACACTGCAAGCTAATGATTCAATTTCATTTCAATGTCATTTGTTCATATTCTTAAGACACATAGATCATGCCCTGTTATATAGCACTTAATGGTGGTGTAATCGCAAGGGACAGTTGTGTTTCTGCTGCCATATTATTCTTGTGTACTGCTTTTCAGAATGGTGAAGTGGGAAGTTTAGGGTGATTTCTGTAATTAAATTTAAAGTAACATTTTATTCAGTGATGATGGGATAAAGTACTCCTACTAAGAAAGGAAAAAACATTTTTTACTTGGAGCAAATTTTCCAATCCAGTTTCATAATTAGGATATTTCCCATGTCTTAATTATGCAGCCTGCACTGAGACTCGTGCAAGCCTGCCCTCCTAGAAGGTTCGCATAGAAGGAAATGAGGTCTACTACACTCTCGCCTGCTGTGCGAGCTCTGCTAAATAACCTCCTCCGTACACATCACCCCCACACACATACACCCAGCCCCTCACCCTCTCCTGACAGTCCTGATTCCAAACGGAGCTGAGACCTGGGTGCTGGGATCACCTTGTGTAACCCACGCTGGCCTCCTTCTGGCTCCTTCATGGGCCTCCTCGTTGGTCCCCACACCTGTCAATGTAGGGCCCACTGAAGAACTTGCATGTCCTCATCTTAAATCTCATGAGCAGATTCCCACCTGAAACAAAAGAACAACTTCTTGCCAGGGCTCATAAGCAGCCCTGTCCCTCACACCTCATCTCGTTCAGCCTGGACCTAATCTAATCTAACCTACATATGTGGCGGTGAAATTCTTCAGCATTGCTAAGCTGAACCAAAATACTGAAATATTGCTGTGTGTTGGTGATAGGCACTCACCTGTCAGTACCATAAGCCGCTGAGAGCCCTTTCCATTTTCTTGGGAAGCCCCAGCCCAGGATACAGGGTTACCCGGGGTGTCAGACCTGAATGCCAGCGAAGGACAGTGCCCTGAGCCAGCCAGTAGCATACAAGCAAGCAAACCCTTGCCCTGCTACCCCCACGGCGGTCACCTCACAGTCATCCTCCTGTGGCTGTTTTGAGGAACTGCAACCCCGACAGTGTCTTCCCACCAAAATGATTTGGGGACCAAGGGGTCATGGGGAACTGATTGTCAACTTTTCTTTATTTAGACTTGGATATTTTTTTACTTCTCTATTCCTGCTTTCTTCACATGACAGAGTACGTTTCCTTATGGGTGGACGTCATGGAGAATTTAAGTTCCTGCCTCCCTCTGGTTATGCCCCTTGCTATGAAGCTTTACTTCCAAAAGAGAAGATGAGACTGGAGCCTGTCAAAGAGTACAAACGTGATGCTGATGGGGTGCGAGATCTGCTGGGTACCACGCAGTTCCTCTCCCAAGCCTCTTTCATCCCGTGCCCCATTGACACCAGTCAGGTAGGCTCCGATTGCCAATGAGAGGCGATCCCTACGGAAAATTAAAACTTCTTCTGTGTTGTCTCTGAACCATCCCAGCTGTGCCTTCTACCTTTGTGAATGTGGACACTTGTGCTCCGTGTCGTGCATATGCAGAGGTCAAATTTCTTAGGAGCTTCTCAGTGAGCACACGGAGAACCTGCCACGTGCAGGGTGCTGTGCAGAAATAATCTGCTGTTCCAGAGGGTTCCCAGCCACACTGAAGCTACAGAGGCAAGTGGGTGCTCCTTTAAAGGCCAAGGGTAATAAATGCAGAATGAACAACACGCATAAATCGGTGCTAAGGGTGTCCTTTAAGCTGGAGTACTTCTAGGAGTCTGCATCGAACAGATGGAACTTAGTCAAGGCCTATACTGAGCACAAATGTGAAGGGACATCCCAGGGCACTGTGACAGTGATGAGAACAGTGAGGGCCTGGGGGCGACACGTGGCAGGAATAGGCAGTAGCAAAGATCCTCACAGAGCTTGACACACAGAGTTAGAGGAGGAAAGTACAGGAGGGAAAGTGAAAAATAAACGTGAAAGAAGTGGGACAGTGTAGAAGACGTGAGAGTGCTGATAAGTGGCTCTCTTCTCTCCCCTTCTGGGTCTGTGTTTTGAGAAACACGTTCCCAGAGTTATGACAAGGGACATGCAGTAGCTTTCAGCATTCCCTGCACATCAGTGCTATTTGAGTCACTATTCTAAGGTATTACAAAAAAACGAATGCAATGGCACCTCACCTAAAGGCCACTTGGGTTAACAATTTATAGGAATAATAGATCTATTAGCCTATAAAATGTCTAATATGCATCTCCCATAATATTCTTTTTTATTGGTACATGATAGCACTCCATGAAATTTACATTCATCTTAGGGAGTAGGTGTACATATTCAACATATCTTGGTTATTTGTATTCCTCTTTCCTTACCCCCCAACACCCTCCTTCAGTCTTCAGATCCTCTTTCCCCATTTTAATTATTACTGTTATTTTTTGGTTTATGTTTATGACATAAAATGTTTACATTTATCATGGGAATTTTTTTTCTTTTTTGTTTTTTTGTATTGTGGGGGTTTTTTTGTTTTGTTTTGTTTTTGTTTTTGTTTTCGTTTTGCTGTACCGGGGATCAAACTCGGGCCTTTGTGCATCCAAGGTTGGTACAGTACCACTTGAGCTAAATCCTCAGCCCTTATCATGGAAACTTTTATGTGTACATGATTCAACTTAAATCTTTTTCAGTCTCCTTCCCCTCCCCCTTTACTCTCTCCTCGACCCCGTTATATTCAACTATATATATGTTATATGTGTACTTAGTGATCACAAATCCCTGTGAGATAGAAACTGTAGCATTTCTCTACCTACTTCAGAGCCTCATGCAGCTCCTTAGACCCAGAGAGAAGGCCATTTGGAACCTGAGAGGTGTTCATGACCAAGAGTTGGTCCTAGGACTTAGACAGTCATGCTCCAGTGTGTTATAGATGTTGCAAAGAAAAAAACTTATCTTCTATCCACTGTGATTTAAATTCAGACCAACAAATTAGCAAGAGAAAAGACAGATTTCGATGACTTAGTACAGAGTTTACAAAGATATGGGACTCAGGGAGGAGGTTAGTATTTGAAGCATATATACCCTCTGACTAGAAAGGAGGGAGGGTAACTGCACTCCTAGAAAGCAGCTGACCTTGACGAAAGATATGTGGGCCTGTAGGAGAAGAGATGGGAGATTTGACAGTGTGTGACAGTGTCTGCTTGGGTGTGGTGCTGACATTTCTTGATGACAAGAGTCAGTTTCTTGGAAGGAACAGTTGAATTCTTTTGGGAAGCTCTTCTTTTAGCAGAGAGTGGGAATTCCAGAATGCTCTTTTTTACATCACTTGTTTCCCAAACGTCTTCAACTCAGAACAGTCCTCGTGCCACTATGATATATTTGAAAACAAGAAGCCTGAGGGCCAAGGACCAAAGTAGCTTCCCCATGGACCCAGGCCTGCCGTGCCCACGTTGGGAAATGGGCCCTACGGGGTGCCTTTGCCTGCTCATCTTGAGAGATGTGAACACTACTCAGATAAGATACATTATAGAGAAGTTCTTTGGGGAAAAGTACCATTTATTCCCTCTGAGGAGACCTTGTAATTTGTTAGAATCTACCCTTCTTGCAATATACTGTCAAAGAAGAAGTTAAAGATAACAGAGTCAGCACTCCAGCCTCCCTGGGGCACATTACCCTTTTCCTTGCAGGTCAAGTGTGGTTAACTAGAAGAACACTTGCCGCCTGGCCTGACTAAGCTCTGCCTGAGCCATCCCGGCTCCTTGCTGAACACTAGGAGATGAGCCCCGCTCACAGCACCTTCCCGCTGGGGACCGGAGAGTCCCAGGAAGCAGAGAGCCGGTGTTCTTTTGCACCACGTGGTTGACCTTGAGGTCCCTGAGTTTATGATTTGGGGTTCTTTGTGGTGGCCTCTTACCACATCAGCCAACTATATTTGTCCCTTTCAGTGAAGCATCACCTTCAGGATCTAATCAATCACTGACCATTTCACTTAAACAGATAAGCTTAATTAGTAAGAAAAAAACTAAAAACAGTTGTAACTTGTTTGCTAATAATTTTCTCCTCTGTACTCTTTACTCTAACGTCATGCTGCTTACTAATTTGGCTTTTCCATAATTAGACTAAGTTGAGGGGTTTTTTTAATGCTTTTAACTAGAAGACAGTGAATATAACATGTAAATGTTCTCTCTGTGATCTTCTTAGACCTCACCAACTTGATAGTTTTTTCTGCGGAACCGTTTCTCCATGAGCACCTCTCTACCTCCTTCACATTAATAGCAGCACTTTAGCAATGAAACATCAGTGTTCACTGTGATAGATCTGGGATTCCAAGGGCCATGTAGATGGTGTACAGGTGAAGAAGGAAAGGCATGCAAGGTCTCCCTATAAAATGATAGCTGGTGCCTGGCTCTTTCTGGTAGTTGCAAGACAAAGGTGGGCCCAGGGTTAGCCATCCCCAAGAGTCGGCAGAAAGGAGAATTCTCCGTTTTTATATGGAATCGTCCATTCCTTAGGGACTGGCAGTCAATAAATATGAAAATAATAGTAATAACAGTAAATTAAAATAGAGAAGAAAGTGGCTGAGTTTGTCACATCCGTGAAGAGATAGGAATAAAGTTCCAGGAGAACACAGGCCTCCCTTAGAGGTCATGAGGGATGCTTCACAAAGGTAGTGACACTGGAGCTAAACTCAAGGACAAGTACTTGAGGAATCTCACAAGAAACCCATAATAGCAAAGTAACCCTCAGAAACAAGAGCAAAGTAGAGGGCATCACAATCCCAAGTCTAAAGTTGTATTCCAAAGCTACAGTGATAAAAACAACATCTCTGGTCATTCGAGAGATGCAAATGAAAACAACATTGAGATTCCACCTCACTCCACAAAGAATGGCTGCAATCACAAAGTCAACCAACGATAAATGCTGGCGTGGCTGTGGGGAGAAAGGAACCCTTCTACACTGTTGGTGGGATTGCAGACTTGTGCAACCATTGTGGAGATCTGTGTGGAGATTTCTCAG
>PVIC010018787.1:0-31222 GCA_004025085.1 Thryonomys swinderianus
ATCCCAGCACTCGGGAGGCAGAAGCAGGAGGTCTGCTGAGTTCGAGGCTTGCCTGGGCTACACAGTGAGCTCAGGGCCAGCCTGAACTACAAAGCGAGACCCTGTCTCAAAAAAAAAAAAAAAAAAAATCAGAGACAGCCACAGCAGTGGTGCAAGTTCGAGCTCGGCCTGCACAATTCAGCAATATCTTGTCTCAAAGTAAGAATATTTAAAAAGGGCTGGGGGGCCGGAGGGTTAGCTCAGTGGTTCCGGCGCCTGCCTTGTAAGCATAAGGACCTGAGTTCGATACCCGGTTACCACATATAATGCTGGGCGTGGTGGCTCACGCCTATAATCCCAGCACTCGGGAGGCAGAGACGGGAGGATTGCTGAGTTTGCGGCGGCTTGCCTGGGCACCATAGTGAGCTCAGGGCCAGCCTGAACTACAAAGCAAGACCCTGTCTCCAAAAAGCAAAAAAAAAAAAAAAAAAAAAAAAAAGGGCTGGGGACGTAGGCCAGTGTAAAGTGCCCTTGGGTTTGATCTCCAGTATGGAAGCAAACAAACAAACAACACATAAATAATAGACCAATACATAAATAAAACCAGAAACAGAGAGCACAGGAGTTTTGGAGTCAAGTGGTGACAGTGGGCAAGCGCCTCCTAATTTTACCGTTTAGGCCATAATTAGTTGGCCCTGCAGACTTATTCATATTATGCCATAACTCAGGCCAAGCACCTGAGAGCAAGTGGCCTCTCAGAGTGCAGATCTTGCAGACTTGGGGGAATCAGTAAGTTAGGGGGCAGAGCACTGTGCTAAATGTGGGTGGCTGGGTGGGGTCTAAACAACAGCAGTAATGACAACAACAGCAACAGTATTTGTGCGAGGCGCTCATCTGAGCACCTTACATGTAACCTCTCCTGATTCTTCACAGTACTGGTCCCCCCAGAACAACTGACTTCAACACACAGATGGGGAAACTGGGGCTTGAGGCAGGGAGAGGAGATGGTAAAGTAGCGACCTGAGTCCATGCCTAGTTATTTCTAAAATTCAAGCTCTTAATTTCTTCTTACAGGGGAACAGAGAGAGAGAGAGAGTGTATGTGTGGACACACACATACATGCCTCAGTGCACCACTGGGCGCTGAGGAATGAGTGTGTAAGGCCTCAGACGTGTTACTTCCTTCTGTGCGTTTTGGCAAAGGAAAAAGAAGCATCACACGGCACTTTTAGACAGAACAAGGGTCCTGCACCCTGGTCTCTGGGTTCCTGGTTCGACATGAACAGCCCCTTCTGGCCTGAGCTCAGGGCAGAATCTACACCACGTGGCTCTAGCGCACTGCCCAGGCATGTGTGAGGCCCTGGGTTTGATCCCCGGCACTGAAGAAAGAAAAAAACGACATCTACATCAATCATAAAACAATAATAATAACATCTATACTTTTCTAAATGATTTCAGATGTCCACAGAAAAAAAGAAAACCACGAAACATACAAAAACAAACATAAAGACCTCCTAGGACGGCAGCCCCAGATTCAGGTGTTTAGAAAAGCCACCTGTGCTGCCCTCTTGGGGCCGGCAGATGGCGGGACAGGGACCCGAGACCAGGAACCAAGACACCCCAGTCTGACCTGAGCAGCAGGCTCCTCTCTCTTGAGACTCGGAGCACATAGGCCCAGGGGTCCTCTGAGCGTTGGGCACCTGGGGTGCTTCTCGGAAGGGATGGGGCACCCGACAGGCGTGCTCTCTCACAGCAGGCACGGGGTCCAGGCTTCAGGGATGAGGGCACCTAGCATCACTGGCAAATAGAGAAACTGAGACCGGGGGACCCGCTCCTCACTGCCTTTATTTATTGTCAGGAGCTCTTGCTTTGTGACCATGCAGGGGCCTGCCTGACGGTCTGACATGTGAGACCAGGAGGGACAACGTAGAATTCAGTGACAACGCCAGCCCACGCGGGGGCATGTCCCCACGGCCATGTGCAAATCCCTATCTGAGTACGTACAAGAGTACGTGCAAACTGACCAGATCCTCCCCCCAGGGAGCCTCGGGAGCTTTTTCCCAGGTCTGAGATGCCGGGTTTTCATTTCAGAGAGCGAGACGGCGTCAGAGGGCGAAACTGTGCCTCTGATCGCGGGTGCAGACGGAGCCAGGAAGAGCCTCAGGCCCGGGAACCTCACCAGAGGTGTGTGGCACCGGGCGCCGGAGCCGGAGAAAGGCTGCTGCTCCTTTCCTACCTAATCAAACCTCTTGGCATTGACAGAGGTGAACCGGGGGTGGAGAGCTCTGCCTCGCCATTATCCTGCTCTTCGCACCCCCCCCGCCTCCCTCTCTGCCTCCCTTCCCCTCCCTCCCTCCATCCCAGCTTTGCTCTCGCCTATGAAAAATCAGCAAATAAAAAGTTACATTAACCCCACCCTGACCTCGCCGACATAATACACTGCGGGCTGATGCGCTGCCTTCGGAGGCTCGCTGAGAGCCTGTCACTCTCCAGTGTCCCGAGCACAGCCTGGGGAGCATTTACCGGATAATTAATATATTAAATGCATGAAAAATAGTTACACAGACTTCCCCTCCCTGCCCGGGGAAGGGGGGTGGGATGCAAAAAAAGACAGATTCAGGCTGTATACCATCAATATAAAAGCATCCCCCGAATAGCCGTCATAAAAACTGTTCATAATTTTATAGCTTCATTCCTGTTGGAGCACCATAAAGGCAAGTCATATTTTTTACACTCAGGATGCCCCATAAAAGAAAAAAAAAAGCGAGCGAGAAAACGAGAACTTGGCAGGCGGCGGCTTCAGTCTCACCTGAGGGTGAGGCGCAGGAGACCGCCCCGCGCTTGTCCTGTCTGACCCCCTCTTCCATCAGCTTCTTGCCAGCTGTAAATCTGATGAGTCCGTTAGAATAATTATTAATTGGATGGTTTTACTTTTTATTTGGCCTTTTTTTTCCTTTTTGCTGATTCCATATTCGCCCTTTATGAGGCTGGAGGTGGGATGGAGTGGGGCGTCTCCACAGCCAGGCCCTTCGCTGCCCTCCCCTTCTTCTGAGAGGCTGGGGTGAGAAGCAAAATGATAGGGATCCGATTGGAGCACCCGGATCTCTTAGGGCTCAGGTGAGAGAGGGGCAGGTGCCGTGAATGCTGCTTTTGTAGCAAATGCTAAGCGTTCCGAACCAGGTGTGGAGAGCAGACGGAAAGGGCGGGCACGGAGTGCTGAGCCTCTGGTCCCCTCACCTGAAGCTGGCATGGGAGGGGCCCCTCAGAGTCCCCTCAGAAACCGGCGTCCTGCACACAGACGCCCAGGCAGTTCACATCCTGGAGGAGCATTTAAGATCAGAATCAGAGGCGGGGCCTGAGCCACCCAGTAAGTGAGCAGACGGCCAGAGCGCTGAGCCTCCGTGGCTGGTCAGCCCTGCTGTGCTCCAAGCAGACATGACAGGGATCCCTTCCCTGCAACCGCACACGCGCATTCACACCTATTTTCTCTCTCTCTCTCTCTCTCTCTCTCTCTCTCTCTCTCTCTCTCTCTCTCTCTCTCTCTCTCTCTCTCTCACACACACACACACACACACACACCAGAGAGACCGTTCTTTCCCAGCTAACCTCACCCCCTTCTGACTTTGGAGTGGGAGAGATAAGGAAAAGGTTCGTGTTCACCGCGCCTTTACGCTGTCCCGACGCCTCTGTGAGGAGCTGCGGACGCTGGGGGGAGACAGACCCTCGCGGAGAGACGCGCGAAGCAGGCACCCACCGCCTCCCGCCCGCCGCTCAAGGCCAGGGTCAGTGAGAACCCAGGGACACCGCCTCGCAGGGCCCCTCCCGCGCCGTGGCCGCTGGCCGTGGTGCTGAAATAGGGCTGTCCAGGCGATGGACCGAAAGAGCGGACCTGCCTGGCTTTAGCGGGTTGGGCTCGGCTTGGCGTGACCTTCCCACCTCCCGGGTTATCCGTCACTTTGATGGACTTGGGTCGGTTTCTTCCCCGGTGAGGTGAATGACTTGTGCCTCTCCTCCTTTGGGGTCTCTGCGGTTTTCCTGCCTTTGCTCGCTCTGCCATTTCTGCCTAGGCAGAAACTGCCCCACAGTGGGCATTATGTCTCCTCAGTAAGACCAGGGAAGCTAGTGTGGTGGCACGCACCTATAATTCCAGCTACTTGGAGGCTGAGGCGGAAAGATGGCAAGTTTGAGACCAACCTGGGCAACTTAGTGAGACCCTGTCTCCAAAAAAATTAAAAAGAAATAAGAGTACAGCTCAGTGGTAAAATGCTTGCCCATCACGTGCCAGGGCCTGGGTTCAACCCTTAGCCCCACCTCCTCACACAATCACAAAGATCACAGCACCTGGGCTTATGGCCCTGAGGATAAGAGATCCCTTTCCCCCACAGTGTGGGGGCTCCCTGAGGGCAGGCTCTGGTCTCTGCCATCAGTTGGGTCTTTTCAAAACCCTTATTGGGGGAAGCTCCCACACTTCGGGCACCCCAGGTGAGAATCGTGCATTTTTTGTTCAACCCGCAATAGGAAGAGATGCTCAGTTCTGCTATGGTCGAGCCTGACTGCACCATCTGTGAACTGGACAAAAGGGACCAACGTTATCAGCCTGTCTGAGTGGCAGCCATGGCCCCAGGCCCTTCACGCCCATTATCTCATGGCCTCACCACCCTCCTGTAACGCAAATATTCTTATCCCCTTTCTGCACTCAAGATGAGACTGACACACAGGACTTCTGCTCCAACGCCCTGGCCTCCAGCCTTGGCTTTGGCCCCCTCTTCACATCCCTCCCCCTTTCCCCTCTTCTGCCTGATCCTGCTGACCCATCCCTACAAAATCAGCCATGTGGGCCAACGCAGGGTCATAATCTCGGGTCTTGGAAGAAATCAGGGAAAGACGCTGTACACCAAGGGCACTGTCCTTCCCCGGGAGTTCAGCACCACGGACAGGGGTGAGGGCTGGGCCTGCAGTAGCGAGGGCGCGACCCCCCCAACACTGAGCTTTGTGATTCTGCTGGCACTGTGAGAGGAGGAGGAGAATGGAAGAAAGGGGGTCGTGGGGGAAGTCAATTTTGTCTATTTTATGTTTTGTTTTCGTTAAATGAAAACCTAAGCCCTCCTCTTCCTCCTTCTCATTCCTAATACAGTATCTCAGTGTATTATGTATTATCGAATTCTCTCTCTTTCTCTGTAATAAAATAGATACACCTCTTCTTTCCAGCCACAACTAAAAATCGGGGGGGGGGCATCGTCCTCCCCCGAAAAGGAAAAGCATCAACTAATTTGAAAAATATTTAAGAAACTCTGGGTCGTCATCCACTCGCCTCTCCCTGCTCCATAATTACACTGCAGTGCCTGATATTTTCATGGGACATTAAACCAGGAGTCAGGTGATGGGTTCCTTCCGTCTACGCCTATCCGTTAGCCGCCAGGCCCCCGCGGACCTTGACATTATTAATAGTCCTATTCATTAAGTATTACTCTTGTAGAATGAGTAGCATAATATTGGCCTGGAGATAGGAACAGGCAGAAGGAATAAGTCAAATTAATTTTCCGGAGCAAACGCCCCGGTTCTGTAAATGACATTCTGTACTGTTAGCATTTTAAATGTGGCACAAATGGCAGGAGACACAATTTGAAAGCAAAATACTAGAAGACATGGCTCAGGGTGGAACGTGGCAGCAGGAAAATCTAAAAGCGTCAGGGACCTGGGGGTGGGAGGGTCTCGCCTGTGTAGTGACAGGGAGAGGAGGGTTTTTTAAATGGACATTTATTTTAAATGCAAAAGAGGGAGGAGGAAGGTAGAAGAGCAGGCAGTGAGGGTTGTGTGTGTGTGTGACACCGTGAGTATGTGGAGGGGTATCTGGTAGAACACAAAGGAGGAATCAATCATAGTTCTCCTTCCTACCAAGTGTTGTCCAAGGGGTGGAGCTGAGAGCCGTGGGTGCACCCAGGGGGATGTTTTCTTTTGAAGTCTTTCTGACCATGTCTAGGAAAGGATAACTCTTGTCTTCTTAATGTGAGGTTTGGTCTGCAGGGCAGACAAGGATATTCATTCCTTTACCCTCCCCATCTCTCTGTTCATCACAGTATGCCAGTTCTGGGACAAATCTGCTTTTGGATTTTAGAGCATAGGGCACAGTGACTGATGAGGACTCATATACTCCCAAAGCTTAGAGTCCAGTGGCGAACTCAGAAACAGACCAGGTAGCCATGGCACGATGCAGTTGGTGATTAGGGAAATATAAAAGACTGTAGAGTCCTTGAGCCAAAGAGAAACTGTTCCACTACGTGAGTCAGAGGACACTTGCTAGAGGTGATGGCTTTCACCTGAGTTTTGAAGCATGGGCGGAATTTGGACACTGAATAATGAAGAAGAGCAATTTGGATGAAGGGACTAAGACGAAATGGACCCAGACGGCAGTGTCTAAGGAAGCAACATGAATGGGGCCAAGAGGACTGCTGTACAGAATATGGATGTGGGAAAGGTAGTAACTGGGGGTGACATCGGGAAGGCCACCTTCAGACAGTCCGGTATGTCAGACATCTGAATGTCTGAAAGCTATTCTTAGAAAATGGTGCCTTCTCTGAAGTGTATTCTCCTGTCTCGTTCTCCTCAGCATACCTGGACAGGTGTGTGCCAGGTGCAGGAATGAACAGGGTGGACGGCAGCCATGCCTTGGACAGTTTCTGCTCTTGCACCACTGTATCCCGGTCAGTGGCTACACAAACCAGAAGCCTTGCTGAGGACCTCACTGTGCCTGAACAACGCCAGGCTGTGAGTGTGTAAGGCGTGAATGTCCTCCCTTGTGCCTTCACTATTCCCACAAGGCATCCAGAAGTAGGATTGTTTTCCATTTAATACCCACATGGCAGCGGGATTGGGGCCCATCACCCATCAGCCACCTCATTGGATACCCTCAAATATTCCCAACATCCCAAGAGCACAGGCAGAATCTACATCTCGGCACCCTGCTTGGAGCTAAATCTCTACATAATGTGTTCCTGTCCTCCTTGCCAGGTCCTCATCCGAGCTTCGGAAGGCTCTCTTCTCCTCTATTTTATGGAAGGCAATATAAACTTACCTACATCTGGTCTACAATCTGAAGCCACTCAGGACTTCAGGGAACCAAAGAATTCATCCTCGAGGAACTTGGAGTTGAAGAGCAACACATACATATGCAAGCAACTTAATGCACTGTGGTCTACAATAGGAGCACATTTAGAATGTTAAATCAACAATAGCTACATAGCAATTATTGTATGCAGAGATTGTTCTAAGCACTTTTACATATATTAACTCACTTAAACCTTACATCAACCTTGAGAGGTGAGTTGTTATTGTTGCCTTTTTACAAATGAGAAAACTAAAGCACATAGAAGTTAATTAACCTGCAAACGGTAATAAATGGCAGATGTACAACTGAAATCCAAGCAGCATGGCTTCAGAGCCCATACATTTTAATGTTGTACTGGATGAGGTCCTAGGTTAGCTAGGACTTTGGGACCTGGGGCCAGAGACATGGTCTGGGTGATTCTTGGGACCAGAAAACTGTAAGTGTTGGCATCAGATAGGACTGAGTGATAAAGAATCTCTTTTCCAGGGGAAGGAATAAATATGATACAGAAAGAAAATAAAAGAGCATGTATAAGGGGGGAGGAGGGGGGAGTGGGTGGGGATATGGGTAAAAATGAGAATTAACTTGTGGCATATACTGGTACAAATTTCCCAATGTTATATGTGATTTTGAGATGTATATAAATTGTACCAATAAAGAATTCAATTTAAAAAAAAGAATCTCTTTTCCTTAGGTCCAATCAAGAAGATACTGTCTTAGGTTGGCCTATTCTGTTTTTGGCCACGGTTTATCTGGGGCAGGGAGCTACAGAGCCAGGATGATGACTTTCCATTCTTCAGCTGGCTCTTTCATGCTAACAGATGAATGAAAGGGTGGGATAAGAAGAGCACTGGATTGGGAGCTGGGTTCTTCCCTGTGGATCTTGGAGAAGTCAGGGTGGTCTTTCAACCTCAACTCCTAATCTGTGAAATGAATGGCTTAAGCCAGGTGCTCTCCAAAGTACAGTATTTCACAATGCCAACACCCTACTGAAGTGATTCTCGATTGGAATTCATGTTGGAATTTTAAAACATGTGCATGCACACATACACACATGCACAAAACAAAACACCTGGGCTGCACTCCAAGACAATTGAATCAGAATCTTTTGGGAGTGTAATCCAGATCCTGTCAGTTTAAAACCTTCCCAGGTGATGCTAAGGTTCACTCGTGGTTTATAAACTCCAGGCACATGCTCCTGGTAGCCTAATCAGAGATCTTACAAACTGGTGACCAGGGCCAGGTTACAAGAGGAGAGAGTGGTTTATAGGTTAGGAGCTCATTCTAGTGGGACCAAGAGTCACACAGGAGCCCCAAGATATACAGAAAACCATGATCTCCTGGAAAAAGTTAGAATCAAACCACCTATCTGCGGGAAATATCCAAATTGGGAACTCACTGGCCCTGTTGGGACCACGGGTCTGGCCGACCCTTCTTACCTGCAGCATTCTGGACCTTTCGTGTCTAGCATCCTCCCTTATCTTTTGGACACATCTTCCCCAACAAGTTCCTCCCAAAGAACTGGATTTCCTATGTCCTTGTCAGTCTCACTGGGGAATAGGCTACAGAGGGGGACTTCTTCCATCCAATGCCCCATCTTCCCCCCACAGAACTGGATAAATACTTTTAGCACCACCTCCGCCTTTTTTCTCCCAATTTAGTATTGTTTAATATGCATTTAATCAGGCCATTCGGTATTACAGCGGCTATGTAGCGTGACTCCCCCCGCGGGCCCGGGGGGAGGGCGTTATAGGCCATTAGGCTAAAGTAATATGTATGAGGAGTCACTTTTCCCCAGGGCGCAGTAACTATTTTTGCTCCCCAGTTGTCCCCATTAAATCATTAAACCTCATGACTATACTTTCTGAACTCTACCACGATCTTTAAAAAGCCAAGCATTAAAGGGCAGCTGTCACCCTCCACCGCCCAGGCCTCCAACGCTTTATGTATTCACAGCATTAAGTCCTTTGTCAGTCTATACATCATGGGGAGGTGGAGTTACAGCTCAGGAGTCAGTATCTGCCCCCCATCCCGCTAGGGAGGGCCTTAGGAGTGTGGCGATGACCCCCAAGGCCAGTTAAGAGGAGCCCACCTGGTACATACACCTGGTAGAAGGTGTGCAGACCAGGCTTGGAGCTGTCCTCGGTGCTGAAGACTTGTCCCACAGATGGTCCTCATGCCTTTCCCCTCTGACCAATTACATTTGGCCTTCTCAGATGGCAAGAGTCATTTCATAAGCAAACATTTCCTGAAAGCCCTTACTTTTTTCTTCCGAGATGGATATGACATTGCTTGAAGAAATATTCAGAAAGCTGCTCGCCAGCACATGATTTGGACAGTTTGGACAAGTCTGAGCATTGCTTTCTCCACTAGTAAAACAGTATTTATAACACCAATCACATAGGATTGTTAAGTTTTAATGATATTGTCTCTATTTTCAAACTACAAATATTGTGCATGTAGTATGTGTTAATGCACTGACAATAAACATTAACGTTGGTTTTATTTTTATTATTTAGTAAATGTTTGTTTTATATTGTTAGTCCTATGTATCATTGTTGTTGTTGATAGGTGTTACTCAAGAACCTTCTTCCCTAGGAAATCCTCCCACACAGACATACAAAAAGACTACCATCAGGAGAAAAAGAGAGATGGCCTGTTTTTGTCTTATGTTTATTTACCTCTTATGGATTTAAGAGGAGGGGACCCTTCAGTCTCTTCTGCCAAACCCAGCCTCAGTCTTGTGGGTCCCCTGGCCAACCCTATTTCCAACCTCTCAACCCCCTCTCCTTCTTCCCCATAGGTGTTTCTCTCCGTCTGTGTCTGGATCCCCACACTCATCTCACCGCCCAAAGGCTGGGCAGGGAAGGGTTAAGCAGCTCAGCAACCCCCAACAGGGTCCTCGGCACTGGCTGAGAAACAATGGAGCCATCAGTCTATATTTGACCTTTGCCCCTGCAGTGTTTATGACTTCTTCCTCTCCTCCTTGCCTGCTGCGATTCTGCCTTCAGTCTCCCACCTCTGGCCGAGCAGAGCTGGCCCTCCCCCAGTACCTCCCACAGCCTCTCTGGCCTCCCTCCCTCTCCTTTCCTCTCCATTCTTTCTCACCTCTCCTGGATGCTTCTCTGTCTCATTCTTCATAGTTTTATTATTATCATCATCATCATTATATTTCCCCTTTATTCATTCTCCATATTTTCCATCCCATCTTCCATGTCTCTTTCTCTCCATCCCATCTTTCTTCCTTTTCTTCTTCTTCCTCCCTCTCAGTTTTCTTCTTCTCTTCTTACCAGTGGTTTAGACATTGGATTGCCAGAGGTGGGTGAGGCTCTTGGGAAACCTCAGCTTGCCCTTCTCTGTCCCTTTAACATTTCCAAGCCTGCATACCTCTTCATCGCCCAAGACCTGACAGCGCTGTCCCAAAGTTACCCAAAAGCTGGCACAAGGACAGAATGGGAAATGAGGAACATACTGTGCCCATTGATGGGCAATGACACTAGGATCCAAACGAGACAAAGAAAGGGGGAGTTCTGGTGTGTGGAAACAAGAAAAGAGCACCCAACCTGGGTCCTGGGAAGAGCCACATTCCAGTCCTCCCCAGCCACTAACTGAGTGACTGTGGCCAAGACTCCTACCCTCTCTGAACTTCTCCCACCCTGCAACGTAGGGCTTGACAGCCTGCCTCGACCTGGCTTGAAAAATTCCAAGGATCAAGAAATACAAGGAGCTTGAAAATATAGAGCAAACTGTAAAACACTGTACAGGGCATATGTCATTTTTTTTTTATTTGGTTCCCCTGTTCCAACCCCAGGAGCAGACCAGAGAGAGCAGAGATCCCTCTACCTGCACAGCACCTTCAACTGTTAGATGCACATTAACAGCCTTTTCCTTATTTTTTTTTTTTTTTGAGATGGGGTTTCGCTTTGTAGTCCAGGCTGGCCCTGAGCTCACTATGTAGCCCAGGCAAGCCTTGAATTCAGCAATCCTCCTGCCTCTGCCTCCCAAGTGCTGGGATGACAGGTGTGAGCCACCACACCTGGCAACAGCCTTTTTCTTTTAATGCAGCCCAAAGATCGGGGACATCTAAGCCTTGTTTCCTTTCATAAATGTGGTCACTGAGGCTAAGTGACTCGCCCGAGGCTATGATGCTAGTGAGTAATGCAGCCGAGACTCAGACCTAAGTTTCAGCCTCCAGACCCAGTGTGCTTTCCACTATCCCCTGTGACTCCTCACTCACCCTGAGGCACCCCCAGCTGGAGGGCATTTGTGTCACCCGCTCTTGTGCTGTCCTCACACTGTCTGTTCACATGTCCATCTTCCTCCACAAAAGAGGGCCAACGAAGGAACAGAACCAATCTGGTGGGCCTTTGGTATAATAACTTGCCAAGTAAGTGAATGAGTGAATGAAGAAAGGGCCCCTACCCACCCTACTGCAGGGTTCCCCCTGCGGCAGGGATAAGTGGTAGAAAGTGAATTGTAACTCGGTCCTCAGAGGGCTGCTGCCTGGCCACAGACTGGGCTCTGGTCTGTGGCATGAGAGTTTCTCCTAGGGGGAGGGTTTCACCTGCCACTGGGCCCCCTATCCACACACACACGTTGCTCAGCCCCTGCCCCCAGCCTGTGACAGCAGCTTCTGTAATGAATGACTCTGCAGTGGGGCCCAGAAAAAGGACAGGAGGGCATGAGACAAATCATAGCTGCCAGGCGCTAATCTTCCCCTGGGAAAGTCACCTCCACCCCCTTCATCCATCACTGGGCACTAGGCTGCCACCATATCCCCCACCACATACCCAAGACAACCACCAGGCCCCACGGAGGCATAAGAGATGCACAAAGAGGCCCTTTCTGTGCACACCTGGGGTTTCTGCCTTCAGCCTGAGCAGCCAGGGCACAGAAGGCCATCAGAGCTCCAGCCAAGGCCCCTGACTCAAATCTCCTGCCCAGGAACAGTCAGATTTGACCATTCCAAACAACCCCTCTGAGCCACACATCTGTTTGATTGCCTGGAAAATATCTGTTAAGACTCTCATCTTCAGTGAAGCAATGAGACACGAGGATGCAGGGAACAGGATGTAAAGGTGAAGGAGTCCCTGGCCTGGCAGGGCACAGAAACAGGCCCAGAGGCAGGCAGAAGAAAGGAGAGGAGGAATATGGGAAGCGAGGAGGGACTTCTTCCTGCTAAAGGGCTCATGCAGCGGGTCTCAGAGAACGGTTAGTCTGCAGGGACAGGAAGGAAGCAGCCCTGGCGGAGGGATAAGGAAGAGCAAAAGCAGAGTGTGGGAGGCAAAGTGTGCCCCTGAGAGAGGGTAGCACTCTAGCCAAGAAAGGATGAAGCTGCGACTTGTCCACTGCATGCCGGGTTTCAAATGCAGACCTCCTCCCCCATATCCACCCGTGCCCAAAAGATACTTACACCAGGAAACTCAGCACCATGGAAGAGAGAAGTACGCTCAGCTGCAGATCCGTTTTGTGGAGAGATGTCCAGTCACACATACAGCCTTTCCCATTAAAGAGGCAGCAGGGGTGGAGACCAACCCCGTGTCACCCGCACAGCCACTCCATGCACAGTCCCCTCCTGGCCACCATTCAATGAGCACTGCTTTTGATTCACTTAGATTCTCTCCCATGAGAATGTACATCCCACCGGGCACCAGATGCCTCACTGCTTAAATGCCACAGCTTAGGATGGTGCTTTCCATGTAATAGGCATTTGATAGGCTTTTATTGAATGAATGATTGATGTCACATCTCACTCAAAAGGGATGTCTGTGTGAGTGTAGGTGTACATATTCACTGCTACCATCCCCTACTGTACAGAAGAGAAAGACTTGGACCAACTTGGCAACTCCCCACGAGTCACGCAACTTGTAAGTAGAGGACCTCAGAGCCACGCCCACCTCTCAGCGGGGCGGGTGCTTCTGCAATGCATCTGTCATTTATATCTCTGCAGTCTTTATGATCCTTCTGGGAGGCCCAGTTCAAATTTCTCTCCCAGAATCTGCATGATCGTGAACTATTGTAACAAGGCGCAAATATACCCATGCTGATAGTTCCACGCATCTACTCAGCCCACTTTAAGAAAGCCCAATCCAGTTCCCAAAATGGATACATCTAGGAAGGCTGTTTCGCTTTGCAGAAAAAATTCTTTGCACTAAGAAGATTCATTCATGGGTTTTAAAGGTAGCAACACCCTGGGCACTGCCTACTTAGAAAAAAGGGGGTGGTGGTGAGGGCATCGGCATTTGTGGGCCCCCCACTGTGTATAGGCATTTTGCCTCCCCGTAGAGCAGGCACAATCACGTCCATTTTATGGACGAGGAAACTGAAGATCAGGTCCAACACATTATCTTCTTTAATGTTATTAACTGAATCTCGCTCTGTGTGGAACCCAATGGAAGATTCTCATCTCTATAGCATTTGCATTCAAATGGGGGGAGATCGGTCATAAAAAAGTGAAGGAACCAGTGAAAAATTTCTTCCAGATAAAGTCATGCTGTGAGGAGCCCTGTGAAGGAAGTATGCGGGGTGAGGTGTTTGGATGTCCAGGGCACACGGGGAAGTATTGAGGGTCCCTCAGACTCCTCAGCTGGAAAGCAACTGGTTAGCTGGCTCCCCGCCCCTCCCTCCAACAGGGAAGAAAAGAAGGAAGGCGGAGAAAAGGATTTGCCCAGTTCCTACCATGCCACCTTGGCAGAAATCCAGGTACAAAGAGTTGCTGGAGAAGCAGAATGAATTAGAAGCCGTCATCCACTCCCCATCGAATGAGCCCCAAAGCCCTGGCACCATTGCCAAGGAAACAGGAATTCGATGCACAAAGCTCCACCTCAGCCAGCTGGGCGGAAGCCCTGGAGGGGGCGGGGCTGGGGCGGGGCCGTGTGTCCTGGTGAACCAGGCCGAGCAGAGTCCAGCTCGGGGAGGCTGAAGAGCCAGGCAGTCCAGGTTCACTTTCCAGCTCAGCGACTTAACGCACGGAGCTTCGGGTAGGTGCGCTGGCTTCTTGGCACACTCGTTTGCTCATCTGCGAAATGGGTATCACTATTCCACTTACCTCTGAGGGCCGAGGGGCGGCGACACCGATGAATGCACACGCAGCGTTTCCGGAGGGTTGGTGAGCAGCCACTGGGGTCAGCACTTGGCGTGGAGGGTCAGAAACCCTCTGAGGACACGAACGCGAGGCGGGTAGGAAGGAGAAGTAGGGAGAGAGCAACAGGGAGGCAAAGAGGAAGCCAGGGGGCACAGAGTGACACAGCTTCTGTTCAACTGCCCCCAGAGCTTAATAGATTTCTCAGTGGGCTTATTATCACCACCTACGAATTCTTCTAAAGGACCTAATTATAAAACACCAAACCAGCTAATTAGGTTTCCTGAGCGCGCCCTGACACAGGTGCAAACAGGCTGTGTGGATGGTGGCCCAGGCAAAGCCTGCAGAGCCGGGTCTGAATGGGGGGCGGGGCCTGCCTGTGGCCACCCAGCGAGGCCTGCAGTTGTAGGCCCTTCCTGCTGCCGCCGCCGCAGGAGTGCTCACCGGCACCTCTCTCGCAGGTGGGGTGGAAGCAGGGGCCCCAGAGGAGAGGCCCAGCTTCCCTTGTGCCCGATGGGCTTAGAGCTGAGAACGCAGCAAGTGGGTAGGCAGAAGCCTGCACAAAAGCGGTTGCACGTGGGTTGAGCGGTCAGGGAGTCAGCGCTCCTCCACCCCTCTCTGGACTAGAAATGCTCAGGGCCCCTGGGGCGCTGAGAAAACACGTGCAACCGAGCCAGCATCTGGAAGACGGGTGATGTGGGGACAGGAAAGGGAATAGATGGGGACACACCCCCCCTTTAAGTTAGGAGACCCATGGGGGTGCGAAATGTAGGGTTCCCACGTGCTGGGATGGGGCTGCGTGACCCCTCGCAATCATGGTTTCCCAAGTGTGTTCTTTAGACCCGTAGCATGAACGCCATCTGAGAGCGTGTTGGGAGCGCAGACCACGGGGCAGCAGCGGGCCTGAGACCTTGCCGACCAGCCTGCCGGAGCCTCCCGAGAGTGCTGTGCCCGAAAGCGTGCTCCAACTTGAGACCACGAGGAGGGGCCATTAATCAACGTGGCTGCCGACGGCGGGGCTGCTGGCTGGCGGGTGTATGGAGGGCCTGTTTCTGAAATTAAACTAAATGATGGCCATTAAGGGGGCGTCCCCCTGCACATAATTAATCCTCCTTTTGCTCTGAGGGGTGGGTAAGAATTGCACAGCGTACAATGATCACCACAAGCCCTCCTTGCCTTCTTCCACCACCACCAGGCTCCTTCTCTTTGGACCCCGTTTCGAGTCTGATTCTCTTTCTGTGCAGCACTGGAGACAGACCGGGGGCTACATAGCACTCACCTCCCCAAGCTCCACATGCTCAGGGTCCTGCCTCTTCTCTGAGTCAGTCCCCCCCTCAGTGTCTCTATTCCCATTCACCAAACCCTCTGCGGCCATCCTAGGCCTCCATGGAAACCCCAAACCAGACCCAGCAATAACCATGGCAACACTGAGCCCTGGGGAGGACAGCCCACCTTTTCTCCCAAGCCGTTCCTCAGGGCCATCTCCTTCCAGATGGGGAAGTGTGATCTGAGTACAAATCCAACCTGTCTCCCAGGTACCTCCCTAGATGCCTCGCTTGCCCCTCCCCCAAACCTTCACCCAAACAGTGGCCATAATTATGTGGATGTCTCTGTGTGGGCTGCTCTGTGAAGCTAATGCCCCTATGTCACTCCAGGATCTCTTGGCTAAAGAGTCCCCAGAAATAATAAGCCCAGGAAGGAAAGTATGCATCTTTCTTGTTAAGCCATACAAACTATGAGCCACAATGTTCGTCTTTTTTCCTTAGGCTGCTGGGAAGCTCAGAGCTCAGTCTTTGCCGAGCCAGACGCTCTCGCCAGCCTGTTTTCTCCCTCAAAAGTAAACAGATACCTTGAGTTGTGGCCTCTTCTTATCCTTCTTTTCAGAAGAGTCAGAGACCAGAAAGGGCCAAGGTACACACCAAAAGCTGGAACAAAGATGGATGCACCTTGGTCCTCTTCGTCTCTGGAAAACACTAGGGGTGAAATGGAAGGGAACATGCGGAGAAGCCGCTCTTCCTGGGGAAGAAGCCCGCGTGTGAGGCCACATCCTCAGAGGACGGACGGGGACAACGGCAGAGAGGGAACGGCACACAGGTCAGCCAGGGGCCCCCGCTGACCTCACCACCTCCACTTCACAGCCCACATCCCAGAGGCCTCTTCCCCGGAGTCTCCCAACCCTTCCTGTAGGCTTCTCTCTGGGAACAGAAAATGTGGTCATCTGGGCTTCAGCGGCTTGGAAATGTGTACTGGGCCACGAGCCAGGGCACTGCACTCCTTGTGTCCGCACGACAGACTTCCAGGCCAGGGGCGTGAGCTGTGACACTTAGGACAAATCAGCTCCTACCACGTTTTTCATATCTTGCTTTTTGGGGCCCCAGGATCCTGAGAAATTTGACACCATCCTAGAGATTAAAAAAAAAAAGGGGGAGAGTTCAATAAATAGGCTCCCGCTCACTCTTTCTCACCAGAGCATCTCCAATTTTACTAGCAGGATCTATAAAACTGGGTAGAAATCTGTTTAATATTTAAACCACAGCTTTTAAAAGGTATGAACACCCCCAGACCTGGAAGCCCCAGGAACCCCACACCTCCAGCCTTTCCCACTGCAATGGACCCCAGGGCCCTGGACTCAGTGGGTCAGGATCTCCGAGCAGCTGTGCACTCCAGAGGAGTCCATCACCCTCCGGACTCTGTCCTCGGTCTCTCAGAAGCAGGCGACGCCATCTTGCCCTTGGGGCCGCGGTAAGGATTAACAGAAACCATTCTGGGAAGCATCTATTGTTATGCGGTAGGGCTGCAGACACACCTCCCTTCTCACCTGCCCTGTGGGCGCCATACGGACTCACGGGGCTTCTTCTTGCTGAGCCAAAGGAGTCTCTGGGTTGTGCGAGCCACCCACACCACTGCATTTATAAGTCCTGGAGCCTAGACACAGCAAGTTCAGTGCCACCCAACACAGCTCTCGTGGGCATTGTTCTGAGAGTGGCTGTAGACGCAGAGACTGGATGGAAAACTAGAAACTCAAGCGATGGGATGGCCTTAGAAACTCAAGTGTGGTGAGGAAACACATTTAGAGTCATCTTCAGAAGGGACGGTAGGTGGTGAGTAGCTCCGTGGTGGAGCACTTGCCTAGCATGTGTGGGACCCTGGCCTTAATTCCAGCACTGAATACAGTGAAAGCCCACAAGGCGCAGAAGAGGAATATGGCAGGCGATAGTGAAGCTCAGAGACAGATGTAGGTCAAGGCTTGGCTTTGCCCCTCGGTAGTGGAGTATGTGCAAATTACTTAACCTCTTTGAGTCCCCTTTTCCTTTTTTATGAAACAGGGGTGAGATCCTGGTTATTCCAGCACTCTGGGAGGTTGAGGCAGGAAGATTACAAGTTTGAGCACTTTCTGGGCCAACTTAGTGACTTAGTGAGACCCTGTCTCAAAATAAGAAATAAAAGAGGCTGGAGATTTAGCTCAGTGGTTCTGGTACCTGCCTCACAAGTGCAAGTGCCTTGTAAGGTCCTGAGTTCCATCCCCGGTAACCACATAGAATGCTGGGCGTGGTGACTCACACCCACCAGCAATCAATACCACATACCACAGTGCCGGGCATGGTGGCTCACGCCTGTAATCCCAGCACTCGGGAGGCAGAGACAGGAGGATTGCTGAGTTCGAGGCTTGCCTGGGCTACATAGTGAGCTCAAGGCCAGCCTGAAGTACAAAGTGAGACCCTGTGTCAAAAAAATTAAAAAAATAAAAGGGCTGTAGACATAGCTCAGTGAGAAGGGCCTGGTTCAATTTCCAACACCCATCGCTCCCCAAAAGATAGAGGAGGTAGAACCTCAGAGAATGAGGCTTTCAGACATTTGGGTAAACATTTGGCACAGGGTGGCAGTCCGGACGACAGTGGTGTCATCCCGCAGGAAATGGGCTCCCTAGTCCTGCAGGAGGCAACCTGGCCTCTGAGGGTCAAGGTCGGGACAGTCCTGGTGACCTGGGCTTTGTGGTCGGCCAGATGATCCTTTAACACACAAAGAAACCCCAGAGAGCTTCACCTCACCAAGGCACAGAGGGCCCCACCGCCCGGCGGATGCTGGCCCCTGATCTGGTGCTCCATTATTGCGTCTGCAAATCCGTTAAAATTTCACACAATTTCCTGCACAGCAGTGGGCTTCATAATGCTGGGAGCCAAGCCGGCCCCGTAATTGGGACTGGAGTGGGGCAGAGTCCAAAGCAATTAATCCAGCCTCCTTCCTTGTTTGCGCCAGGATAAGCCTGACGGGGTGGAGAGTAATTGGAAAGGAGCGGCCTCCATCCCCAACTCCAAATTAATATTTTCCTGCCCTGGTTTAATTCCACCCGGGAACAGTGACATGCCGTGTCAAACGCTAAGTAATCTGCCACAAGCCACCTGAGGAGGAGGGAAGAACTCTTTTCTTTTTCCTTTTCCTTGCAAGGGTTGGGAGGGAGGCAGCAGCTAAGCTAATAAGACAGAACCTCACAAGTAAGAGGACCTTCCAAAGACA
Source organism: Thryonomys swinderianus (assembly GCA_004025085.1). NCBI lineage: Eukaryota > Metazoa > Chordata > Mammalia > Rodentia > Thryonomyidae > Thryonomys > Thryonomys swinderianus. The sequence continues at coordinate 18,680 of PVIC010018787.1, forward strand.
TCTGTGGCTCAACTTCCCTTCCAGAGTAGGGACATGCCACCAAGGGGGAAAAATCGGGGACTTAGGAAGGCAAGCTGACCTGAATTCCAATCCTGGTGTGGACACTTAGAAAATATAGGACCTGAGGCAAGTCATGCAACCCTACTGAACTTGTTTACTGATCTGTGAGCTGCCTGTTGTGACTGATCTAGAGGGGCAGACCTGAGGCTCGGACCTGGAGTTCCCCCACTGAGTTCCATCCCCAGATCCTTTTATTTTTGGAGACAGGATCTCACTAAGTTGCCCAGGCAGAGCTTGAAATTGCAATATTCCTGCCTCAGTCTCCCTGAGTGCCAGGATGACAGATATGCACTCCTGTCCTTAGCTTTGAATGGTTACTGTAAAGACTTATTACAACCAATATAGTAGGTGACTGTTAATGGTAGCTACATTGCCTGTTACTCCAGGTTTTATGACCAGGAGGCAAGCACAATACTAGGCACTAAGAATCCAGAGGAAAACAAAATATGGGCTCTGGCCTAGTCCCATGTATCCAGGGCTGGTACACAGATGGTGTTTAATGTGTGCTCCTCCCTGCTCTCTGTTGACAGCCTCCCTTGACGGTGATGATTCGCCTTCCTCTTGATTACTCTCAGTCACTACATCTTTCCCACCCATTCCGCCAGCACCTCTGCCTGTGTCTACATCTCCTCTCCAGCTTCAAACTGCCGCCTGCTCACCAGCTCTGCTCTGGGCCTGCTGGAGAAGGGAGTCCAGCCAACGGAGTCAGAACTCAGGAATCTGTCCCCGCCCTGTACTGCTGAGGCCTTTCCTCCCTTGGCTTTGCAGCCTTTTAGTAGAGAGGACAGTCCAGCTTGGTCCTTCTCTGTGGCATCAAACTAGGCAATCCAGGTATCCTGCAACCGTGAGCCAGGGCCCCCTCTATGGGGACGCCTGCTATGAAGGGCAGCACCATGGACAGAGACAGAACCAGCTGTCTGCCGGCACAGCCCATGGCTAAGGGTCCATGCTATTGAGAGGTACCAAACGGAAGGGCACACCAGTGGGATAGACTCACTCGTGAACACACACTGGGGCCCCCCACCTACTGGGGACACTCAGGAACACTCGAAGGCCACAGAAGGGAAAGACCATGAAGGCCTAGGCTGGGAATAAACAGCCTCAGTGAGCTTCTGTCTCCCCAGAGGACACCATGCCAGCCCGAGCAAGTTGCTGCCAGAAAACCACGTGTTCAACAGAACTGCAGGGAAACACTATGCAAATGTCAAACTGATGAGGAGGGGGAGAGGAACAGGAGTAAAGCAAACATTAAATCAAACCAGTGGGAGAACAACAGCTAAACTCCTTCTTACTTGTAGCACTCAATTCCACAGTCGATACGGTTAGGAATGGATGAACGGCCTGCCCAGCACTGCAACTACACACAATGGGTGTCGCGCCTCAAATTCCATGAGGGGAGCCAGCCAGGTGTGACCTACCTCACCCCAATGCCTCCCGTTGAGGCACTGGGAGGGCACAGGGAGGGCACCAGCGAGAGGAGCCCTGCCCCTCTCAGCCCCAGGACATTAAGGTGCAGAGCAGCTTGGGGAGCAGATGGGGGTCAAGGTGGAGATTAAGTGGTCGCCACAGAGGAAAGACAGGAGAGAAGTAGGTGAAGCGGGGCCTGGTGGAGCCTGGGCCTGGTGGTCTGGTCTACTAGGCCTTGTTTAGCCACCCTGGGGATGCAAGAAGAAGACTTAGTGAGGTTAAGAACATCAGCTTGGGAAGGAGGGGAAGGGCGCCCCCAGGAGGAGAGACAGTGAGGGGTCCGGGGAGCCCAGCAGCAGGAAGGCATGATCAGTGTGGACTGTGGTGTGCAATGTCAACTGTCTCCCTGGAAAAACTTCAGGACGGTCCACACTGCCTGGACCCTTTAGGGACACATGGCAGGTGGCTGCAGTATGGTGTGGCGCTACAGCAGAATCTGCAAAGGGTGTGGCTGCCCTGACATCCCGTATGTGCAGCCATGCTGTGTGGGGGCCCCTGAATCATGGAGGCCCCACAAAAAATAAATAGGGCCAATGATGTAGCTCAGTGCAAAGGCCTTGGTTTCAACACCCAGTACAAAAAGGAAGGAAGAGGGGAAGGAGGGAAGGATGGGAGGGAGGAAGAAAAAAGAAGGGAGGGAGGAGGGGGCTTCAATCTCTACTGCTGCCCCCACCCCCACCTCCAGAGCTGCTCTTAACCCCAGCCATCTCCCAGAGGTCCAGGCGTGACTTAAGGCTGAAGAGCTCCTCCCCTTCACCATGCCCTCTGCTCCTGCCCCTAACCTCAGGGGCATCAGAGGACATCCTTGGTGTTTTTTGGCCCCAGGTCTATCCTTTTTCTTCGCTTTTTTCCCTCAGTATCTGGAATCAAACTCAGTACCTTGCACTTGCCATGCAGGTGTGGTGCCACTGAGCTACATCCCCAGCCTGTCCTATCCTTGTTCACATGGTACTTCAAATTCAAATTTCCTTTAGAGCCTGTATCCATCTCACATGATCATCCATGGCTCTGTAGAAGCACAGCCCATTTGCTGGCCAGGGATGGTCTGAGACCTCAGGTCCTCCCTCTGGCCCAGCTATCATGAAGGCTCCTGGGTGCACACAGGAGCTAAGCTGGGCCAGTGAACCTCAGTCATGGGAGTTGGACTATTACTACTGGAAAGAAACTACTTGAACTCTAGAATGATGGGTATGGTGCTACCAGCAACTATATTGTCCCTGAGAGGAGAGATCAAGCCAAAAAAAGCAGAAGAACTGAGAAAGGAAGACATATTTTGATAACATCCTCTGAATTTCCAAATCTGTGACTGAAGACTCACTCGTCCTCCTTGGCAATCATTCATTTCTCCCTTTTGCCCACACCAGCTTGAGCTTGGATTTCTATTAGCTTCTTTCCCTGTACTGAAAAGAGCTGAAATGGACACAGGTATCAGCGCTTGTGGGAATTGTGCCAGTGGGCTGACCTCTGCCTGCTCTATTCCCGTGGAAGAAATCTCATCATTGACAATGGAAGAAACTGAGTCCCAAGCCCACACAGCCAATCAGGCAGAACTGAGGTTCAAATTCAATCCTTAGGGTTCTTATTTTTTCTGGACTATCTTACGATCAGTTTTGTCCAGTTCTGGATGTGCTTATAGCCTCAGTGTGTAAAAGTGAGTGAGTGTGTGTGTGTATGTGTGTGTGCCCCAGAGATACTGAGCTGCCCAATGGCCAGGAGTGTGCCATTGATATATATCCCTGGTACTTCCCAACCCCAGTTGGCACAGGGGTCCCCCATACTGGCATCGAGTATTATTGGACTTCCTGAGTATGCTGCTTGGCATGGGCAGATCATGGCAGTAATGCGGTTCTGAATGACACGCTGTGTGTCCAGAGAGGAGTGTTCAACCTCTCTGAGGCACAGGCTGATGTGAGGGTGAACACAGAACGATACCTGTAAAAGTGCCATCTCACTTTCTTTTCTCCAAAAGGAAAGCTGCCAAGTACATGCCAGTTTAAGAAAACCCAGTCCACACGGTCTAAATTCGCCCTCTGCATTTAGGGGACAAAGGACAGTTTCACAAAAGGATTCTGGCTGTCACAGCAGTGACATTGAGCAGCTGGGGTGAGAGTCTATAGGTCTCCCCAGGAGAAAAGGCAGAGGAAACAGAGACCCAGCATCCCAGGGCACAGCCATCCCCACTGAAGATGCCAGGAAAGAGGGCCACTGTCTTAGAGGGAGGGAGAGGCCAGTAGCCAACTGTCGCAAGGTCACGTGACTGTGTAAAGTGGGTGCACCTGTGTGACCAGCAGCACCATTCCTACCTGATTAGCCAAATAGGACCCTTGGCCCCCAAATCCTGGGACAGCCTGCACTCGAAACACAGCCCGGGACAGGAGATGACAGTGCCTATCGCCAACCCACACCCACAAGGTCTCCCATGCCTCCCAAGCCCGTGGCCAGTCTCGTAGGAAGAATCTACACCCCACCCCATTGGTGTAGACTTGACAGGACAGACATCCAAACAATGTTCAGAGAGGTAAAGTAACATGGCAAAGGTCACACGACAAGGTGCTGAACAAGAAATAGATCAGCTCTTTTCCCTGAAGCAAGCTATCCTTGCCGTATAAGGCAGATGGGATACAGAAAGGAAAAGAGAAACTCACACATGAGAAATACAGTTCCAAAGAGATGCCACTGGAGGCCAAGGAATTCCAATTATGCCAGGAGTCCAGACTCCAAGCTGGGCAGAGGCTGCCCTGGGGGGTCCCCTGGAACAGACAAGGTGGGGAGAAGAGAGGTCACAGAGCAAGAGGCGAGAGGAAGAGAAAGAAACTAAACAAATAAAAATAGAAGGGGAAAAAGTCCTCCAGCCCTGGTGAGCCCGAACATCCCCAGCAGGGCTGCAGGAGCCGCCCCAGCCCTCTTCGATTTTGATGTACAGTTTGAAACAAATCAATAGCGGTATAATAATACTCAGCACGCTGTGTAATTTTTATATCATTAGTTTTCATTTTCCGCTCCCCATGCATCAAAAAACTTACAACGGGCTCGTAAAGTTTATTTAGTATTCCATGAATTCCTAATCAGTTTCATTTCATAATGATTCAGGAGCCGCCCGCTGCCTAGGCCCCCATGTCAAAAAATCGATAAAACCAACACAGTTTTCCTGATGGCGGCTGCAAAAGGATCTATTGTAGGGGAATTATGATTTATGCCCTGGCCTGAACCATGAGCAGCAGCCTCCACCCGCTGCTCAGGGCTGAGGTCTTCGCCAATAATGATTTATGCATCTTCCGAAGGCCCCACCCTGGCTCCCTCCACCCCGATGGCCCCTGACTCGGGGTGGGGAGGGCAAGCTGAGTGGGGAGGGCAGGGAAGGAGGAGGCCCCGCGGGCCCCCGGGCATCTGCGCATCCCTGCACGGGTCCAGCAGCAGCCTCCATGCCCACCCCCACCCCGAGGAAGTTCTGAGCAAAGAGCAGAGAAGTAAGGCTTTGGGGGGCCTCAGGGGGGCCCAGAGAGCTGCAGAAGGAACTAGACAGGGACGGGTGTATGGGGTGCAGCAGGGGTGAACCCCAGGCTCTGTGATCATCGCTCGCATCCAGCTCCATGGATGAGCCCCCAGCCCCACCCCGGACCCACCGCTGTCACCTCTTCTCTCTCCCAAGCCTTGTCCCCGCGTCTCCAGGGAAACTGGGCAGAAACAGGTCCTCAGGGTCACCGTGCCTAAAGGACTCTGGACCCTGTGAGATGCAAACGCAGCAGGCACCCAGGAATTCTGAGGCTGGGGTGAAGTTTCCCCCCAAGGCAGAATGAGGACTTGAGACTCTCAGACCCTCCCCTCTCTAGGAGCAGCTCGGCTTGGTGTTCAGGACCCGCCACCCCCACCGGAAGCTCCCATGCCCTTCCTCCACTGGCCATGATTAATGGGGCTGGCAGACATGTTAATGGGATGGGTATTAAGTCTAACAATTGGTTTAATTAACAGTAACTAACCTAGCTGGGATAGAGATCTCAGGTGATTTCATGGGGGAGGGAATGCCCTGGTGTGACACCCACCCCCTAGCAGCAAGTCTTTGGCCCCTGGATGGCACCTTGGGAAGCCTGGGGTCTTCATTTAGACAGGACGAAAGGGCAGATATTTAGCGGCCCTATCCCTCCAGCTAAGTGGCTTTCTTCTCACAACTTCATCCATGCACTGGCCAAATGCCCCACAGACACCTACTGCCATTTGCTTATGGGGGGCTCAGAAAGAGATGTCACGCCATAGACAGGACAGAGCCAGGTTCCTCTCAGGTTCTCTGGATCCAAGGACATGGGCCGCACCCTTTCCATTGTGCCCCAAAAGTTCCCTCAACTCCTGGCCTGCACCCCAATCTCAGGGCCAGGGCCACACTGGAGGGGCAGGGAGGGCAGCTGATCGCCTGTCTCTGACTTTCCCTTCTTGACACAACAGCATGGAAAGACCTGAGGTTTTGAGGCCAAACCTGGATTTTAATCCTAGTTTCTCCCCATCGCCAGCAGAACAACTTGAGCCATTTAACCTTTCTGAGCCTGACTTTCCTCCCACATAAAACTGGTACATTTGGGCTGGAACTGAAGCTCAGTGGCAGAGCATTTGCCTGACACGTGAGGCCTGGCTTTGATCCCCAGCACTGCCAAACAAAACAAAATAGTAACACGACTGTTTCTATCCCACCGATGATGATGAGTCAGAGGAATGGAACGCCTAGAACTCTGGGCACTGCCTGCCCTCGTCACTGCCCGTGGTCTGAGCCTTATTCCCCCAGTCAGTCACCTCACGGCGCCAGAGGAAGAGGAGGCCTGGATCTGTCTTCCTCCTCTCAGGAGAATCACAAACCGGCCTCAGCGAGCAGAGCCGCAACATCGTGCATGGCACAGAGGCTGTCGGAGAGGAGCCCACCCTTGTCTATATGAATCAGAGCTGACGCTCCTCCCAGCACCCTCTTTTTCCCATCTGAGAGGCAGAGGGCTGATTCCTCCCGAGACTGGAGTCTAGCAGCCCACTGTTCCGTCCGGAACCCTGGATTTCCTCCAGGCAGGAATCAGGGGGTAGGAGGGACTATGTGAGAAGTGAGGGTCCTAGATCAGCAGGGGCCTGGCCCGCAGGAACCCTGCCTGACCCCCAAAAGGCAGTGGAAATGGAGCCACGGGGCATGGCACCCTGAGAACCCCAAGGGCTTTGCCTCTCCACAGCTGGCCAGGCCCGCAGCTTTGGGCCAGGCTGCCTGGTCCGCCTTCGCCTCTTCTCTGCTCCCCCATGTGCTTCCCCACTGGGGACAATAAACACTTCAGCCTGCGAGCCTGGAGGGGTTCTGACACCTCCTGACCGCTCGGCAGTGCTAACAGCCCTGAGATTTCAAGGGTACGAGCTGCTCCCTCACTTCTGCCGTCAGGTTCCCCTTTGTCCCTTCAGCTGTTCCGTCACCCTGGACTTGGTGACAACCTGACCAGCGTCCAAATGGGGCCAGGGCTGAGCAGCGGCTGACCCAGGCCAGGGCTGGACATCCGCCACCATCCGTTTGGGGAACCCCCCAGTGGCCTCCCTCTGGCAGCCGACGGTGGAGGACTGAAGACCCCAATCGAGCTCCCCGGCCCCCTCTCCAGGGCCCTGCAGACACCCAGACTGCAGCTACTTTGCAACATACAAAGCTCCCAAGGGGCAGCCATGAGATCAGAGACTCCCGCAGCGAACAGGATCACACAGAAAGTGGGGAAACAGAGAGTGGGGCCAAAAGGTGCCTGTGTCCTCCCGGGGAAGAGCATGCTGGGGGAGGGCATCAGGCAAGTGTGTGACTTCTGGGACTCGCAGAGGGGACAATCACACTATGCTCCCAGGAGCACCCTGCCGGTCCAGCAGGAAGTGACTGAACGGAGGAGACAAGCACAGAAGAGGGTGCCTGCGGCCAGACAGTCCTTCCCCTGAGAACTTCGGGGAGCTACTCACAGCTCAGAGCTGCACAGGGCTGTCTGTGAAGCGGGAGCGGCCAGCGCCCCCCACGCAGGTCGGTTGGTCACGTGTCCTTTGGCACAGACGTGGTGCCCAATAAGAACACAGGCACAGTGCCTAGCACAGAGGGAGTTCAGTTAATGCTTTCTTTGCCGTTTAATACAGGGGTAGAGAGAGTGTTTTTATGGAAGGCACCAGGAAGCCCACGTTACTAAGGTGAGGCTGGGGCTGTCTGCTCATGTACAGGACATGTGCAGCATATTTCTAGCCACTGATCACCCCTTTGTCCCTGGAGAAGGGCAGGGACTTGGGTTCCCACGCTGCAGTCAACAAAACTGAGGCTTCAAGGGGTTCAGTGAATTTTCCCCCCAGAAATGAACAGGAAACACTAGAGCAGAGTACTCAGCACTACCCTGGCTCTGAAAACCACTGCTTCCATCTGGCTAGTGGGACAATTCGAGGTAGCACAACCCCCTCCAGATGAATCCCTGTGCCAAGCCTTGATAAACGCTGTGGTGTTTATCCACTGAGTGTCCACAGCGCCAATGACAGGTTCTCCTCATCCCCATTTGACAGATGAGGAAGCTGATGCTGGAGTTAAGAAGCTTGTCTGAAGCTACTCTGCTCACCTATGCTGGGTGAGCTGTGGAATTTGTGAGCCGATGAACTTGACCACTAGCGTGACCCAAATACAGACTGGCAGGTCAACCTGCTCAAAGGACCAGCCTCCCCCTCCCTAAGCTCAGGCAGGTTGGGAGTGGGGTAGCCGAGCTCCTGAGCAGCCTGCGGGGAAAGTATGGGGAGGACAAGTCACCCTGGGCTCCCTGTATTCTGCCATCCTGGCATTCAGGATCCGTTCTCTTTCTAAAAGACTAACCTCAATCCTTCAGCTTTGGGGCCAGTCCAGGGTGCTTACTTCCGCCATTATTGGGATGAGGTGAGGCCCAGGACTTGGACATCTCTGCTCCCAAAGAAAAGCCCAGGCTTATTGGTGACTGGACCTGGGCTCCAGCCTGGGCTCTGCATTCCTTAGTCATGTGACACGGAACAAGGTGGTTCTTTAGCCTCCCTGAGCCTCAGTTTCCTCCTCGATAAAATGAGATTAATCATCTCGATTGTCAAAGAGGCTTACAATAGGCTGGAAGGACAAAGCATAGTGCTTCTAGGGATATGGTCATCTCCCAACAAATGTTGCTTTCCTCTTCCTCCTTCTGATCTTCCTCTTAAGCCTTCAGGCATCCCATCGCATCCACCAAGAAACCCTAAATCCAACCACCTTCACGTATCTACCTCCTCCTCCTCCTCCTCCTCCTCCATGAAGTCCTTCGTGATTGCTCCCTGCTGAGAAGGGCCAAGCCAGCTATGTGGTCACCCCTCCCCTCCTCCCCTCCCTGCATCCCCAGTAGGGACATCTAGGGGGAAGTTGGTTCCAAAGCATTGGCAGGAGTGGGCAGCATGACGGTGGGCTGTGCTGTGCTGAGGGGCTGAGGTCTGCTGTGGTGGAAAGAGAACTATGTCACCTCCAAGAAATGGTCGACCAGTTGCTCTTCCACTGCATAGATGAGTGAACTGAGGCCTTGCAAGAACAAGAGCAGTCAGGCACACAGAGCTGGGAGTGGCCCGGTAAAACTAGGCAATGATTCTGCTTCCTGCCTTGGAGTCAACATCTTTACCCCTGGCATGAAGCCCAATTTCCATCCTGCCAAAAGAGCCAGTGGGCACGTAGAGACTAATGCCCCATTGACCCCCAAATCCTAAACCCAAAGCAAGCCATGACTAGAACTTTTCCCTCCCCACTGCTTTCTGGTACCTGACCTCCTAAGTCACAAATGGTCACTTCCACTTTTCATGTCAGGTAGTTGGTTTGTTAGAAGGAGCCCACATTTCAGGAAAGCAACTTAGGATCCATCCATAGTGGGCAAGAGTATCAAAGAATTTCTGAATATATTTTAAAATTTCCATAAAAGCTAAGGTCTGTAGACTCTGCGGTTTTCATTACACCCCAGGAGACTCCTCTGTGCAGCCAGGCCTGAGACCCACTGAGTTGGAAAGTCACCACTGAGGCGGAGAGAGCCAGTGGGACAGCACCCACAGCACTAGACCCCAGGGCCCCTCCCCAGGAAGTCCACCCAGGTGGCCTCAGCGCAGGCCCTTCCCTCCACCCTTCCAGCTCACTCCCTCCAGAAGCCTCCTCAGACAGCCCCATCTCAGGCTCAGGCCTGGCCCAGCCCAGCGGCCCTGCACCAGCTGCTGCTCCTAGGACTGGCTCCTAGCTCGTGGGGTGCAGGCAGACCCCAGCCCTCTCCTTGCCCCTCTTACCTGTTTCTTCCTCTGGACCTGGGGACTCAGGGAGCTCTGAGATACACCCCCTACCCCTTTCTAAATTGTATTTTAGGACAGGATCTTGGTCAGTTGTCCAGGGTGCCCTCAAACTTGCAATCCTCCTGCCTCAGGCTCCTGAATAGCTGGAGGAGAGCTGAGACTTTCTTTTCTCATGTATGATTCTTCCTCAGGTCTCTGTCTCTCAGATCTCTCTTCCTTTCTGATCTGGGGTCTCCATGGCCTAGCTTGCTGGGCCCTCTGTGGAGAGGCCCGGGCTGGCTCCCCTGTGAATAGTTAGATGGTGTAACAATCTAACGATTTAGCAGAGGCTGAGCCAAAGCCAGTGTTGTGGACCAGGACTGCACCATCCACCCACCTCCTGGAACTTCCCCAGTCACAGTTCTGGCCCTGCCAGCTCTCTGGGCCACCCTGGAGTCTCAGGAGGGCCACTTTCCTTCCAGAAGCATCTGCCTCAGCCCCGGGCCATTGCTTCTCCCAGAACACTGCCTGCCCACCACAGGCCTAATGTACCCCCGGCCCTCCTTCCTCTCCATAGGCTTTTTCTTGGAGAGGTGCAGACCTGGCCCAGCTCCGAAGGTTGTGGGGATAAGCAGCTATACCTCTTGAGGGGAGGAAGAGCTTCTGCACCGGTAACTAGGAGGAAGGAGAACTCTTCTCCGGAATTAATGAGACCAGCAAGAACAAAAGCTGCGACCAGCAGAGGCCAGAGAGGCGGGGCCTTGCTAAACCATCCCGCAGAACCACACGGCAGCGGCAATAATAGAGTGAGGAAAAATGGAGTCAAGATCCCTGTGGTAAAAACTATTAGAGGAGGCGAATTATAAAACTATTAACCAGAATGTAACTCCCAATTAAAAGATGATTTAACACTAGAACCTGATGGATGAATTTTGATTAAATGGAGAACTATTAGGAGCCCAGGGATAAGGCTGTTCCTGCCAGTTCTAAAAGTTAAAAGGCAGTTTGATATAAAAATTTATAAATTAAGGTTAATTACTTTAAATAACATGGCTGGAAGCAATGAAAGGAAATTTGTCAGAATCTCCAGAGTTTGGGGCAAGACAGATACAGATGTCCAGGCTGGCCCCAGGGACCCTGGGGGTCAGGACAGGGACAGTCAAGGTCAGGAGGAAGACAGGATGTGTCCACATCTCACCAAACCTCACCAGCAAGTGAGGGTGGCTGAGGCCCAGGCCATGGCGTCCATGGCACCCCACTGTTGGGGGCTCCTGGTTCAGGGACCCAGGTGTCCTGAGCACTGGGCAGAGGTGACTGGCAGGTCACACCACCTCAGTCCTGTCCCCGCTGTATGGAGTCCCCGGAACCTGCAAGGCCAACCTGCTTCCTTGCTCACTGCTTTAGCCAGACCTGAGGACCCCAGAGGACAGACAGAGGTGGATCTTTTCAGTGGCCCAGCTTATGGGCACTGGAGTCAGACTGTTCAGTTCCGGTCCCTGTTCATGGACAAACATCCTCAGGACTTCCGCTCTGGCCTCTGCTCCTTGTCTGTAGCGAGGATTTAATCCACACTCCTTAGATGACAGCGCGGCGCATGGGTGGCAAAGTCATCCACGCAGCTGCTATCCTAGTTAAAGGCAATGCGCCTCCTTGACTGTCCGCCCTCTCACCTGAGAAAGCCACATAGGTCCGGCAGATCTTCTCAGAGAGCTTCCTACATGAAGGCGCATAGGAAACGCTTTACAGACACCCACCTGTAATTCCAGCACTTGGAGAGGCTGAAGCAGGAGGATCAAAGGTTCAAGCCCAGCCTGGCCACTTAGCAACTTAGTGAGGTCCTGTCATAAAATGAAAATAAAAAGAATGGAGATGTATAGCTTAGTGTGAAGGCAAAGAACTTGGGTTCAGTCACCAGTACTATTAAAAAAAAAAAGTCTTAGTCTTCTCAGCACCATTTCAAGTCAGTCACATTATTATTTGTACTTTACAGGCCAAGAAGCTGAGGCTTGGAGTTGGAGGCCGGGACCTCACAGCTGGCAGTGGCCAGCCCGTTGGCCGCCCTCTCCGGCCTCCTCCCACAGCACTATTTTGAAGGCTTTTACAGTCACTCTTGCTGTGCCTCTCATATTTGAAAAATTTTGAATTAGAATTAGTAGAAAGAAAAGGAGGGTTAACAGGGGTGGAGGAAGGGAGCAAAGAAAAGAAAGAACGAGAGAGGAAGGAGAAGGAGAGAAAAAAGGGAGGAAGAGGGAGAAAAGGAAAGAAAGAAAAAGAAAAAGAAAGGAATGGAAGAAGGTGGTAGGAAGTGGGAAGGAAGGAAATGAAAAGGCCTGTGGACTTATTTTTTAAACTACATCTCCATAGGGTGAGAAACGGATGACGAGAGGACGGGGTGGGGGTGGGGAGACGGGAGGATGACCCGGATGTGTCTCTGTGTAAACGTCATCCCTCTGGGTGTGCTCTTCTTACTCTTATTTACTTAGAAATGAAACTACATAGACACCTGTCAAGTGAATATGATCCTGGGTAGCTTTGATGGTGTGGAAATCGTAACTCTAGGGCCGGGGCGGTGCCACGTCTGCCTAGAGAGTGCAAGGTCCTGAGTTCCGATCATTGGTTCTGCAAAAAAGAAAGAGGAAGGAAGGAAGAAAAGAAGAAAGGGAGGGAGGGAGAGTGGGAGGGAGGAAGAAAGGGAGGAAGGGAGGGAGGAAGGAAGGGAGGGAGGAAGGAGCTAATGCAATATGGTTGCCTTTTAAAACTGAG
>PVIC010018788.1:0-31228 GCA_004025085.1 Thryonomys swinderianus
CGTGGAGACACGCCCACCAACAATCAACACCGCATACCACAATGCCGGACGTGGTGGCTCACGCCTGTAATCCCAGCACTCGGGAGGCAGAGACAGGAGGATTGCTGAGTTTGCGGCAGCTTGCCTGGGCACCATAGTGAGCTCAGGGCCAGCCTGAACTACAAAGCGAGACCCTGTCTCAAAAAGCAAAAAAAAAAAAAAAAAAGTTTTCTTGTTAACTGCTAAGCTTCCCTAGTGGATTGATTAATTGATTGATTGATTGATTTGAGGCAGGGTCTTGTTATGTAGTTGAAGCTAGCTTTGAACTTAGCTCAGGTTGACCTCGAATTTGTGGTGGATCCTCCTGCCTCGGCCTCCTGAATGCTGGGATTATAGGTATGTGCCACCACACGTGGTGAAATAACTTGTTTTTTTAAGGCTGCCTATGCATGTTCTTCCCTTTCTCTCATGGAGTAAAAGAAAGATTTGCCTATTTTGAGTGAATTTTACTTAACTGTTCTAAGTGGACATTTCCAGCAGTGGTCTGGAGCGCTGTTTGAAGAAGGCAGACTGAAACAACTAGCACTTTTCTTCTGTCCTTCAGGAGTTTCTCCAGGGGATCCCAGCTCCAGGGAGCAATGAATGGCGGCACTTCTGTGGAGGTGAGTGTGAGCTGGCTGGAAGCCCCTGGGGTCTGCATGAAGCCATGCCATCCGACATTGTGGGGCTTTAATGTACTTTAATGTTCCCTTAATGCACTGAGTGTCAGTCAATAGTGGTAATTTCAGCTGGACAGGAATTTGTTTGGCACCCCCAAGGACTCGGTATCCCTTGAGTCCTAAATCTATGGGAAGGGTGAGGTGCAGAGGTGCCTATGTCTGTCTGAGGCTTGCCTTAGGCCCAGAGCTGCAGAGTGCTGAGTCGCCTCTGGTGCAGGTGTTTGGTTACTATACAGAAAACATGTTTTAGGTAATTTGGTTTTAGTCGGCTGGTCTCATAGTTGGGTGACTTTATACACAGTACACCTCTGCTGGTTTGTCTTTAAGTGGTGAATAAGGTGGCTGTACGACAAGATACAGCATAAAGAGGGCTTGGTGCCTGTGCTGGTTACCTGCTGAGCGAGGTGCTGAGCGAGGTGCTGAACCAGTATTATGTTCAAGACAACTTAGGAACTTCTGTGTGGCAGATTATTGCTGGGAAAAGGTGAAATCTACCAGTAGAAAGATGTTCTGGTATCAAACTAGATTTGCAAAGTACCAGAGTTGATGGTACACAGAAGCAGCACAGTATTCAGTTTGTTGTTCATTGTTTATTAAGTAGATTCAGTCTTATATATGATATACAGATTCAAAAGGAAAAGGTTCCACATACATATGAAATCAGTGCATTTAGCAGTAATACCATGGAGATAACAGCTCGATTAACAGCTCATTGGTCTTCTGTTAAGTGAGGGAGAGGGAGTCGGCCTGTGCTAGTCATTCCACAAACAAAACAGAATTTAGTTGCATCACGTAGAAGACACATTCTAAGAATTAAAATATTAAGCCACATTTACTGGAAAAACTCACTATACAGAACACAAATACTTTTTATAGAGAGCACTGAGGAGAAAGTCCTCACCTGCTTAGAAGAGCCACATTAAGTTGCATAGGTGCATATCTGTAAAAATATAATTTAGAGGTGAAGTCACTGATTAATAGAGTCACCTTTAAACGTTGGTGCCATCCACTGCTTACCTTACGTGCCATATGCTAAGTCTGGATCCCTCATCACTTCCCAGAGGTGGTGGCTCAAGAGCTCTGGTGGCTCAGCCTCCAGAGGAACCCTGCTTTTTTACTATTTGCACTGAAAGTTAAAAATCTCATCTCAGACATGAACTTGCTATCTTTTTCCAGATCATGCCTAAATTATGCCAGAGGATTGCTGACCTCATGGGTTATCGCTAAATCCTGGTTGGCTTGATCCTGAAGGCCATGGTCTTCTTGGCCTTCCCATCGCCAGGCTGCTCAGAAAAATAAGTTCATCCCAGAGCTGAGTGGCGAAGATCTGCCTTCACTTTTCATCTGTCCATGTGGCTCACAGGAGGTCATTCTGACCCCTGTTCCTAAGGGACACATGATAAAGGCAGATGGGTAGGCCATTTACCAGGCAGAAAGTGTTTTCCAGCAAATCTGAGTTCATCTATGTGGTATAGGTTTTTGTTTTTAGTTTTAGGTGGAAACAGGTAAAAAGAGAGGGTTTTTGTGTGTGTGAGTGTGTGGCTTTGCTAAGCAGATGAGTTTAGTGAGGTGCATCTTCCTCCTCAAGGGGCGAGTCTTGCAGAACACACAGGGACTGGGGGCATCTGTACATGTAAACAGTACACTTTCACTGAGTCCAAAATTAGGAGCAAAAATACAAAGGTTCACATTGGTCTTAGGTAGATACAGGTGAAAAAAAGATTGAGCTGTTGAGCTCAGAAACAACAAAAACAAAGTTTCTAAAGCACCACTAAATTATATAAAAATCAGACCACGGACGGATTGAAACTGGTATTCTGGTGAAATACTTTACTATTGTGTAAAAAGTTTTACAAAAAATTACAAATTAAAAGTATCAACCCTCTGAGTTCAAAGCAGCATTTTGAAAATGAACTGGTAGTTAATCTTATAACCACCCCTGGAGTCATATGTGGCCCTTAAGAACAGGAAGGGATGGATGGGTTCCACCTGTTGGAAATCCTCTGAGACCCTTCCAGCCCTGGTGGACCCTCTCCCCCAACACCATCCTTGGGAGTAAACTGTCCATCTTTGCGTGGTGACAGAAAAATTACCAGATAGGTCACACACACTACCACTGGTCTTTTAGATGATCTGCCAGTAACACAAAGGTGCCCATTTCTCCGATTCTACCCTTCTTTTGGGATTGGCCCCCAGGAAAGGCTAGGACTGCTACATTCTACTCTTGTGTTTCCTTTTTAACTTAGTGTCCTAGTGATGACTCTGTACCTGAGGCCTCTATAAGATGTAAGTACCTGTGGGACAAGGCTTTGAGAGTGTCCTCTGGTAGAAGTCAGTTTCTTATTGAGATGGGACAACAGTGAGCTGAGGTCCATCAGAACAGCTGTCGTGCTCTCCCAGGCAGGAGTGGAGGGGAGGCCTTGAAGCTGCATCTTTTAAAACAAAAGCAAAACAGAACAAGTTCCCTGACAAAACTAGCTAATGGAATCCTATTTCCACTCAGTAATTGGCTCCTGAATCAGCCAGCCATCTCTTAGGCTTTAGGTATAGCTTCTCCAGAGGAGCCCACCTTGAAGTAGGGTAGCAGTGATGGAATCCACTGTCTTGAAGGCCCCCGCTTTATCACCACTGGCATGTATTTATTTTCTTTTTCTTTAAAACACATGGAATCTAGGCTCACTGCAGCTCCGGGGGGCAGGCTGATGGTGGTCAGACAGCTTGCGCTCAAGGACATGCAGTTTCCAGCTGCTGCTTATGCTGATCTTTAGTCTGGGTCTTATGGGGGTGGAGGAAGGAGCCCCTTCCCAGTCTTACACTCCAGTCTGCCAGGAAGTGCAAACCTTTTGTGTCTTGCTTGGATACTGCCTCTGGGAGGAGAAATGACACATTAAGCAGTTGATAGTAGGAATTCTAGGGCGGCGATTGTCTCTGCCAGTTTTTAACATTAAGATTTCCACAATTGCCTAGGGTAACATTTTGAAAAAGATCTACTGATTACTTTGTATTATTGTTCACACACAAAAATAAATATTTACACAAATTCAAATGTTCAGAGTTGTACTGAGCAGATAGGGACTGGGCACATGGAGGGCTAGTAGGGAGAGGCCTTGGGCACTGTAGTTTGTGCTGTGCTGAGGGGATCTCAGTTGTCCTTGCCCTGATCAGAGGTCTGGGGAATCAGTCACAAGGAAGGCAGAGGTGGTGTGGCTGGGTGGGTGTCGTAGGCCACATGAGAAACCACTCCCAACCATGGGGTGAAGTGTGCATGGGGTACCCTGCCTTACAGTTCCTGGAACATCTGAGCAGGGTGAGGCACCCGCACAGCACTGCCTGCCCAGCCCTCCTGAGGGGTGGTTTGCCACAGTGCCAGGAGGCAGGGCCATGGCTGCAGTGAGCAGTTGGCTGCAGAAAAGCTGTCCTGGGAAGGGGCGCTTATTCTGGGATCGAGTGGTTCTCTGCAGCTCTCCTAGGGTCCACTTGGCCCTGGCTCCCCTGGGGCCTCTTTGCTGTGAGGGAGGAAAGGCAACAGGGCTTCTGCCGGCTTGCGGCAAGGGCAAGCAGCTCTAGAGAGCTGCTGTCATGGCTACAGAGTGTTGCGTGGAGAGGCCCCATGGGCCTACTGAGGTCCGGGTGAATCCCTGGTTTTAGCAGCACTAGTAGGTATTGCACTGAGCAAGAGGAAGTGCCTATCAAGGAGGAAGGAAACCAGGCCAACTTTTTCTTTATGTCCTTTTTCACACTCAGACTAGAGGTTTCTAGAACTAAACCCTCCAGAAGAAAGGTCAGTCCTAGGAGAACCCATGTGGCCTCTCCTCTCCATCAATGATCCCTTTATTCCAACACGAGGCAAGGGGTGGGAGCTGCAGTCCACCTGAATCTCATAGCTGCCTGACAGCCAGGGTTTACCCTGCAGAAGGCTCTTCTTAGCACAAGTCTGAGGCCCCAACCTGTGCAGAGTAGTAATTCAGGCCTGGCTTCCCAGTAAGGGACAGGACCCTCACTCGGGCTCTGGCTTCTGGACACCCAGTCTGACTTACCTCCCAGGCAGACACACTGTGTGGGGGACTTGGGGAGACCACTGTTTAGAACAGGCTCAGGGCACATCCTGGAAAAAGCCCACGCTTGAGTGTGAGGTAGAATACAGGTGACCATGTGACTGGGGCTCTGAATGGGTGGAATGCCTTTGTTTTACTTTGCAGTAGGTATGGACGAGGTCCTCCTGCTTGATGGTGCCTGGCAGTGTCCCTGTGGCAGCACTGGTATCTGCAACAGGACAGTCTGGCCAAGGGGTGGTGGCCTTCCCCATAGTGCACTGGGCACTCAGAGGGACAGCCAGCTTGGCACCCGCCCTGCCCCTGCCGGTCCCCAGCCCGCATCAGTGTAGTGATATGGAATGTTAGGTATAGGGATACATCCTTCTGATCAGACAGACACAGACTGGCAATCTGTACAAACACAAAAGAATCCATTTTCAGAAAAATAAATTACTAAGGGGAGAGGAAGAAAGGGTCCACTTTGTTTTTCTCAATAAATATGCAATTCTGCTCACCTAAGACTTGAAAGGTAATTATCTGGGGGTGGAATTCTAACATCAGGGTCCAGGAAGGTGATTCTAAAACAGAGCTGCAGCTCCAACGCCTTGTTAGAGGGAGCCTCAACCTTTCCAGAGCTGCCCCACTGGCCTCTTCCAAGCAGGTCAGAGCACCCATGTGGTGAGATTCCAAAAAAAAAAGTGTCCTTGTGCCCAAAGTCTCAGGTGCTTGGAGTGTGGCTAGAAACAGCTCTTTTGGATCCCACCTCTTTCAGAAAACAAAATGTACCAACTGGCGAGGCAGGAAGCCGGGTCCAGGCCGGGACACCTTCCTTTCTTAAGGTAATGTGCCTGGTGCCAGGGGTCAGTTCTGCTGTAAAATGAGGTTTTCCAGTTCATCTGCAGAACGCAGCAGGAAGGCCGCTGACTCTCGGTAGCCGGCGATGAGCTGCCGCACAGCACTGATCTCGGTGGGGCTGAGCTGGGCAGCGGGCATGGTCCTGCTGGTGCTGTTGCTGGAGGGGGTGGGGGTGGGTGTCGTGGAGGTGGTGGAGGCCCCACCTTTCATGCTGAGGTCCGTGGGCCCTGTGGAGAAGAAAAGGCACTAAGGAAGGAGCACACACCTTAAATGGTGGCTAAGAGATAGGCCACTCCTTGCCACTCAGAGATGACTGTCACACCTCTGGTGAGCCTCAACACCTCAAATTTCCTTCCCCAGGAGTTGTGTGCCTGAGTGAGGCAGAAAACTAATGCTGCTGCAGCAAGAGAGTGGGGGTGGGTGTGAGAGGTCGGAATGGGCAAGGAGGGGCAGGACCTAGACGGGCTTTCTGGAGCAGCTGTCTGCTGTCTGCCCTTTGCCGGCGGATGGGGGCAGCAAAGAGGGAGCCCAGGGTCTTCAACACATGGTCATGGTATATGCTGTGGGGGGAGGGACCCATCTCTTGGCCTTTCCCAAGAAGGATGGACTGCTGGCTTCGGAGTCACCAGGAATATCTGAACCCCGTTCTGCCACTTCATGGGCAAGTTCTTAACTTCTCTAAGGGTTAGATTCCCTGTTGTGAACAGGAGCTGCAGTGAGGCCTCAACACTAGCTGGGGTGCCAGGGAAGAGCTTGCTTTTGCTGAAGACAGAAGCACTGACTGCTCTACCCAGGCCACTGGGACAAGCAGGCAGGGAACCACCTGGAGCTGGCAAAGGCCTGCTCCCATGCCGCAGAGCTAACAAGAGCAATCTGGCCAGGGGGAGCTGGTTCCTCTGCTGCCCTGGCTAGCTCAGCTCCCAGGTGGTTTTTGGCTTCCTCTCCCTTCCAGGGCCTTCCTCGAGTGAAGGATAACCCAGAGGGCATCTTACAGGTGTGTGAGGCTGTGGTGAGCTATCAACCATGTCCTTACTACCCTAGGGTTCAGATGGCCAGCCGCGCTGATTGTTACACCTGCAGTGACAGTGTTTGCAAGCTATGGAGGTGAATAAGTTCTTATTTCTGGAGCCATCTAGAAGTAACATCTTGGGATAAAATTAGGGAAAATCAACAACTGCTAAAAAGAAACTGGTGTAGATCCAGTTAGAGAAAGACACTGGGGTTTTATGGATGGACAGTTTGTCATATGCAGTTCTTTCTAATCAGAAAATGTGGACACATAGGAACTGGTTGCTAAAGAATGTCCCTGGAATTGAGAGTTAACGGACAGTTAACACTAGACACAGGAAGAAGCTCAGGAGGGAATGACTACATGTTGGCTGCTTCTGCAAGCTTCTGGATATTGCAAAGGTGACAGAGGGATCCCCGGAGGTAAAGGGAAGAGACGGTTTGGTTCCTTCTGGGTGGCTCTGTTGCTCCAGGCAATGCTGGGGGTGGGATGGCCAAAGCCACGTGTTGCATCAACATAAGCAGTGGTCCCAGGGTTCCATACTTTCCTTCCTCCAAACCCAAACTTTGTCCCATTTATTGTTCTCCACTGCACTGAATATTCTTTTTTTTCCCCTCTACGCTATAGCCAAAGCCTGAAAAGAAGATCCTGGTTTCTGCTGCTGTCTGATCTGGAGACATCCCTGTGCAGGCTCTGGTTACCACCAGCTACTTAAGTTGCTTGTGATGACCAGGGGCTGGTGGAGGGATGGGACCAGACAAGGCCAGAACAAGACAGGTAGAATGTGATTCCAAGCTGATTTCTATCTCCAGATGACAACATAATAAGCAAAGTGAGGAGCTCTGAGTCATTAATACAGCTGTGCAACCAGGGCACCAAACTGATTTAACAGTCATGTGGAAGGCTGCAGGGGGAGGACAGTGGGACTGCGTGGTTCTGCAGGGTGGCTGCTACCCTTTTCCTCAAAACCTGCTGGACTCAGACTCAAAAAATGTGGTAGTGGATGTGTGGTGCTGGGGACAGAATCCAGGGCCTGTACACTGCGTTACACACCCAACCCTTTTCTTTGTTTACTTTTTTATTTTCCACTTTTTTTTCCTAAGTTTTTCAGGTTGGGCTCAAACTTGTGATCCTCTTGCCTCAGCCTCTCAGAGTGCTGGAATTACAGGCATGTGCCACGTGCCCAGCTTCAGACAGTGCTCTTCACATGAGATACCCATCTTCATAGGACAGGGTGGCTCCCGTAACTAAAGAGCCAAGAGCAGAGAGAAAATACTGCACAAAGGAGAGCTAGCTGCTGGACTCTAACAAGACTGGACTGATCCTCAGGCCTCACTTGCAGGTGTGAACAGGGTGGGGGATGCTGTTAAGTCATACGTACACCCCCCAGGGAGGCTCAGCGGCTGCAGCCCAGAAATAAGCCATGCTGGGTGGCACCAAGTAGACTTGTCACCACTATCTGCTGCCTAGGAGGACACAGGTACCAGATCACCCCATTCTCTTACATTGGGCCTAGACTTCACATGTGTATTTGAAAGGGAGATTCCAATCTTTCTGCCATTGTGACCAGCTTCAGACACACACCAAGCAGCCTGCTTGCCAGGGGTATGGGAGCTTTTCTATCTAACAGAGAACAGCCCCCTGGGGTGGTTGTCCATGCCTTGCTGTGCTGCCCATTGTGGCCTGGCTTCAGCGATTAGGGCCAGGCAGCCTCTTATTTTAGGTTAAGAAGCATTAGAAGGGATGAGAAGTTAAACCCAGGCAGGAACCTACCAGGGACCTACACATGGTTCCTAATTATGAGCCTGCAGTGAACATAGGGGCTTAGAACAGGGGAATGGGAAGGGAGTGACCTGAGCTTTCTACTCTACCATGGCTAGAGACTGGCTGTGGCCTTACTGCCCAAGGACAGTTAGGGGTCTTCTTGCAGCCAAAGGCAGGGCTTTAGGAATTCTCGGCCGTGTTTAGCCAAGACCAGGCTCCCTATCTACTCTTCAAGCAGCAACTGGAGGTCTTTGACTCCCCCAAGCACACTGCTTCTGCCTCCTGCCCTCTCCCCAGGGGCAAACTGATACAAACTAAACATAAATTATAGCCCTTCTTTGCTTAAACCCTGCCAGTGGCTCCCTGCCAGGACTGCTTTGGGATCAGGGCCACAGTGGTGTCACCTGGGAAGCACCGGCTGAGTCACCCAGCTTAAGGGCCTGGAGCTCAGGAAACAGATGTATGGCCACACCCAGGTGATTTGGATATGTGCTCCATGGGTGAAGGGACCATGGCCAAGGCCTGGAGACACCTGTTAAATCACTCAGCCAAATGGGTCATGCTCTGGAAAAATGCAGTGTATCCCTCATGGGGCAGGTGGGTAAAATGGGGGTGCTCTAGCAGAGAATCTAGCTCTGGAAAGGAACAGGCCCTGGGCTGGAGCTCAGCAGGCCCCAGTGGAAAATGGAATTAGGGACAGGCTGCAGGAAGTGCTGGAGTAAGTGCCTATGGTTGTGAGAAGGGAGGTGGAGGTCTTCCTGTAACCAGATGAAGTTCTCCCGGGCCTTCCCGTTGAGGACTAGCTGAGCTTGTGAAATGAGGACTCAATGGCCTCTGCATCCCACCATGCTAGCTCTTTCTAGAAGGGCTGCTGTACAGAGTGAGCTAGGAGCTCGTCAGGAAGCCAGAGCCTCCCCCACTCACCATTACTGTGATTTCCTGTCTGAAGAGAAGCAGGGGGCTGCAGGTTGCTGCTCAAAGTCCCGTAGCCACGGTAGCTGTAGTTGAGGCTGCCGTTGACATACACAGGGTCCTGGGAGTAGGAGGAGGCTGGCAGTGAGTAGGTGGAGTGGGTAATGGCTGCAGAGTCACGGGAGTGTTGCTTGTCCAAGGCTATGGGCTCATCCTGCAGAGGCAAGTGGAGAGTGCTGGGGAACCCAAAGGACAGCAAGACCCATCATCCCCAGACATGGGGTAGACAAAGGCAGGGTTCCTGGGCCCAACACTGTAGCTTGATCTGTGGGATCTGACTGTTCCCTCTTCTGGTCACCTTGCCCCAGGAACATACCCTCATTCTGCTCATCTCTCTGTGGATGCCACAGCCAAAGATCTTCTCAGAACCCTCTGCACTCCAGACGAAGTTTTCTTCCTTTAATGTGGCCAGCTGGGTCTCTGTGACCGACTCCCCCAGCATTCACCACCTCAACACCTCCCTCCCTGTCCCGTTCCTCCCACTATGGACTACCCTCCCTGCTCCTTCTCTACCCAAGGCCTGTGTCTGCGGGATGGCTAGTGACTGCCCTCAGCAGGGGCCCCCGGGAGGTGGCTGGCTGCGAGCAGCTACCTGTGAGGACTGGTAGATCTCCAGGCGCATCCTTTTGGCTGCTTTTCTCGTCTCACTCTCACAGGCAGCTGCCAGGATGTTTTCTGCCATAGCCGAGGTTAGGTGGGGAGGCGTGGGTCGGGTCTGCAGGGAGAACAGGGATGGGTCTGGTGGGGCGCCAGGCTCATACAGAGATCCTGGCTGACATGGGTGAGGCAGACCTGGGCTTTGGGCTCTGCCAACTTAGTTTACAAAGCTGTGGAACCTTTATGGGCCTGTTTAGTCATTCATGAAATGGGTTATTATTGGCTTCTGAGGCTATAGGTTAGTTTTGGTAAAGTGTCTGGCTGGGGGCTACCCAGGCATCCCCAGAAGATGGCTGTGGTCAGTGGAGGCCCTGGGAAGGGAGGGCTGGAGAGGGGCCTCACCATCTCCATGCCGTTCTTCTTCATGCGCCGGCAGGACTTGAGGTATGTGCGGATGCGCTTGCGAGCCCGCTCCTGGAACTCGGGGAACTGCCGGCTACAAGACTCAATGATGGCCTGGATCTTCTCCTTGGGCTGCTTGGAAATGGGCACCATGCGGTCCAGGTTCTCATCCACAAAGAGACGCACAAACATCTGTGGGAGACACAGGCCACAGAGACGTTGTCCCCACAACTCTGGCTCCAGCCCCCACCCTACCTGGTGCTGTTTGGTACTCACATTGAAGGCCTTGAGACGCTCAGGATCCATGCCCTCAGAGTCATTCATCTTGTCATTGTCCTCATGGTCATCATGGTCATCATCGTCGTCATCTGCTGTGGGTGCCCGGCCCACTGTCAAATCCTCAGGGCAGCCACTGACCTCAGTCTTGATGGAGTCGTAGCTCCCAGAGCTGTATGGGGGTGACTGCAAGAAGGGTAAGGAGCAGAGGGGGAGATCAGATGCTGCTTATAGCTCTTGTTTGGCCTCTTA
The DNA here is from genome assembly GCA_004025085.1 of Thryonomys swinderianus. NCBI lineage: Eukaryota > Metazoa > Chordata > Mammalia > Rodentia > Thryonomyidae > Thryonomys > Thryonomys swinderianus. Next base: position 10,860 of record PVIC010018788.1, read on the forward strand.
GCGGCCACAATGAGCTTGGAGACAAGGGCGGCAAGCTCTCCGGGCTGCCACAGGAGCAGCTTCTGCAGGACCAAGCAGCCTGTCCCTTTCCGCCCCTTCATTTGTGCAGCACGGCAGCTCCTCGGAGGCTCAGGAGGACAACAAGGCAGTGCCTGAAGCACACGAGCCTGCTCTCCTGGAGCTAGCAGACATCGAGGGAGCACTTTCCTCTGTGTGCCCCCAGCAGGACCTGCCTCACTCTGTGAGGCTGCAGAAAGGATTCCCACTACCAGCTGAGCTCTTCTGGTGCCAGGATCTGTTTTGGCTTTGGGGTTTTCCTTTCTGATCCCCGAGGGGCTGCAACACTGAGATGACAGCTGAGCTGAGCTGTCACCAGGGCGGCGAGTGTGGTCCCTGTCAGGAAGAGGAACAGATGGGCTGGGACAGGGAGCCAGCCACAGTGACAGAGCCATTAGGCAGTGTGTTCCTGGAGCTCCCAGGCTGGCCTATTCCTGGCTGCTCCCCAAGGACACACTGTGAGCCCCAGTGAGAACATGTGTGCAGAAATGGGAGAGGGACCAGATCCAGGCAGCCTGCCCCCACCTGTCCTAACGTAAGGTGAGTCCCTTCCCTCAGCTCCCACCCATTGTCCCCCTCACCCATCTCTCCTTGGATGGTGCCTCCCCACCTTCCTCTCTGCGTGCAATCCTGCCACTCCTCACTGCCCAGGTTCCATGCCATCTGTCTCTTGCCTCCTGTCTTCAGGAGCCCGCTATTTGCTTTTTAGAAAGTTTGCACCTGGGCAAGTCCTGACATCATGGCCCCTGCCCTGAAGGGCGCTGGTATCTAGCAAGTAAGGTGGGCCCGACCTGCATGATCAGACACTGTGGGGTGGCTGCTGCATGACCTGGAGGGATCCCAGCGCACACTGAGGGTCATATCCATGAAGACGCACGAGGCCTGGCATGCTGGCCCCATTACTGCCCTCAGGGAATCAGGGAATCAGGTCCCCAAAGTCACGATGCAGGGTCAAAAGACCAGGCACACACAGTACTGGCTACCAGATGGCCATAGGGCCCTTTGTAAGTCACATTTTCAAGCTACTGTCTTAACCGAATCTTCAGCTGAGGCCAGAGCACAGACAGAGAAAAGAAACTTGGAGAACTGCTGGGGACATCCATGTTCCCCATCTTACTTCCTTGATGCCTGAGGCCTGGGCCATCTCTGCCATGTGGGCTTGAGGCATTGGATAGAAGGACCCACCAGACAAAACTTAACCATACCCTGGGACAGCAGCTCTGGCCAAGACCTGCCTCTAGCCAAGTTCCTGCAGCCTGAGCTAAACACACAGAGACAACTCACAACTCCCCTGGCACCTACTGGCCTGCTCTGTGCAAGAGAATCAGCCCAGGGCAGAGGAAGAACCTGGCCAGGGCCTCATGGCTGGAAGCCAAGGCTTCAAAGCTGGGGAAGATGGGCCCGGAGAGAAGGTGTCCAAGAGCACTGCACTGTGCCATGGTAGAAAGTACCCTGAGGTCGCTGGTTGAAGTGTGGGGTGGTCTTGCCCACCTGTCTCCCCCATCAGCCTGTTCAAGGCTCCACCCTCTGCAGCCGTGGGGCCCTGTTTTCTTTCTGTACCATCTTTAAAATGGAGAAAGGTAGGCAGAGCAGCCAGGAAGTCTGAGGCATTGTGCCACTTGCTGAATATACTACTTGCTACCGTTATCCCCAACAGACGCTGTCCCAGGGGAAGGGAACAGGTCATGCGGACACACATTACCTGCCATCTTACCGAGGCAGGGGCCATCACTGCCACTTCATAGATGGGAACTTGGCTCAGGGAAGCAGGATGCTGCTCCTCCAGGACCACATACAGGGCCATCTCCTATTCCAGTCTCTCCAGGAAAATGATACCATAGGTGCCACACTATTGCCCTTGTGACCATTCCTGTCACTGTAGGGCTGATTTCTGTTCAGCCTCAAGACAACACTGCTATTTACAGAAAGATTCGGAGGCTCATGGCTCATGGCCCCACACACCTCAGGAGTAGTCTTCACCCCATATTTGACGCGGCTTCGCAGCCCATCCGTGCCACAGCCATCGGAGGAGTAAGAGGGTGTGCCCAGTGCTGTGCCCGATGGGAGCTTGTCACACAGGTTGATGGGCTGATCCTCGGCGGCGGAAGTGAAGTCCATGGGGGCCGCAGCACCGTTGCCGTTCATCTCGGGGAAGGCGGGGTCACCTTGCGTGCTGCTTGATGTGGATGGGTTTAGGGTGGAGGAGCCATTGCCACTGCCACTCTCGGAGGAGGAGTCATCTGGAACGGGAGGTATAGGTGTGAGGCCCAACACTGGTGTTCCCCAAGACCTCAGAGTGCTTGCCCGGTGTGACTGCCAGAGCCTCTGGAGGCTCTTGACATGAGCTGCCACGCAGCCCACAGCCCGGGACAATTGGGGACAGGGCTGCTTTGCCATCAGAAGCAGAGTGGCCATGGGGGTGGGGGTGCACAAGCACGTAGAATCCTCAGGACCTGCAAACCCAGAGACCACCTCCAGGGTCTGGAAATGGCTTGCTGGTGGTCCCTGGCCACCTACCCTGGCTGTCAGCTCAGCACTGCCTCATCCTATCACATCCTCACAACCCCCTCCCAGGCTTCTCCTCCTTTTGCCTGAGGAAGGAGGATGTAACATTGTGACCCCATGGTCACTCGTGCCCTGATACCCTCAGGCCCAGGCTGATCCTGGCAGCCTACCCACAGTCATAGTGCCCTGCAGCTCGGTCCTCTGTGCACATCCAGGTGGCCTTTGGCACATCAAATCAGGGCTGCAAGGCTTGACACGACTACATCCCTGCACCTGAATGGGCCATCCCTACTTTCCTGAGATTGGGCGCCCTCTGCTGGACAGAGCCTTGCATTGCCTGCCAGATCTGGAGGAATGAACTTTTAACTCTAAGGGACTAGACAGTTTCAGATAAATTCTAGGTCTCTCTTCTAGCCTCCTGCTAGATCAGCCAAGATGAAGCTACACTGGAACTCTGGCGGTTACTATCAGGTAAGCACCCGCTTGGTTTCCGGTGGCGTGCAGGTGCCCTGGCGGCTCTGTCCTAGCACCCAGCTTGGGTGGAGGAGGGGTGGCCACAGAGAACTCTGACCTCCCCTTCCCCCAGGCCAGGGTCGCGCTGGACCCCACCCCCATTCTTCTAGCCAGCAGATTATGAAGATTTAGTCCCTGGTGCTGGGCACGCGCACCTCCTGAGCGTCCCCATGGCTACCAAGCGGCTCTAGAGCCCCAGCCAATCAATTGCTTCCTGGCTGCCTGTGGGTGGGACGAGGCTGCCCATCAAGCACCCCGGGCCCAGGGCAGAGGGGGATGGGAAAAGAGCGGTGCAGCGATACCCCTCCCCCTCGGCTGCGGCAGGTCCCCTGGGCCAGGCTCTGCCGCCTGCGCTGTCTCCACCACCTCCTCCTCAGGCCAGCCTGGCTCCAAGGCTCCCTCTATCCTGTGGGCTCCGCTGTAAGCCGCACAGCTCCCTGCAGCTTCTTGTCGGCCCATCATCCCTAGCCTGTTCTGAACTACCTTTGGGACCTCGCTGCCTATCTTCCCTCACAGACGCAGACGGGTCTGGTTTTCTTCTGGCACTACTTCCAGCAACCAGCCTAGACATTTGTGGAATGAACAAATTACCTGGTGGTATTTATTGAGCACCTACTGTGTGCTGGCCCTGTCCCAAGCAGAGAAACAAAAGTGATGACCACGGCTAGGGTGTCAGCTCTCCTGGAAGGCTAGATGCACGGCACTGAACCTCGTGGGTAACTGGGAAAGTGTGTTATGGAAAGGTGCCAACTGCCAAATCACACCCAGCTCACCCCACTGCCCACCCTGCTGGCACCTGTGGCTTATTATTTGTGGTTCCCTGGAGTCCCATGCATTGACTGTGTGCTCTCAGACTGCCCAGCATTGTCAAACCTTTCATCTTGGGCTCTGCCTGCCGTGTTCCTTCCAGCTGGACATCCAGGTGGCCTTCAGGGTCACCTCAGGGTGGGCCTCCCTCCTCTGCTGCTCCAGAAGGAAGGCAATTGTGTCAGTTCTTCTAAGGATGCCTCCTGTACCATGCTTCCCCTGCCAGGTCACCCCCATGCCAGGCAGGGCCTGACCCAGAGAGGCCCCCACAGCTGGGGCACAAGAACGGATGCCCGACTCCTGTGAACTCTCTGAAGGACCCATTCCTAGCCCTCCTTGCAAGTATTAACCCCCCTCAGCCCCTCTCTCCAGAGACCACTTGCTTGACCTCAGAGGCCCTTACAATCCTCCTCTAGGGACCTGCTCTAGTGGTCTTCTGGTGGGCCCCAGGGCAATGGTCACTACATGCACCAGGGGCATCAGGCCCAAGGCCAGCTGCAGAGTCATACCCCCCCCCATCTGCCTCTCTAGGTCTGCCCAAGACGGATGGACCCCTTCTCCTCCCAGAACCTATACCCTGCTTCCTCACACTGTGATGGCAAGACTGCCAGAGCATCCGCCTCAGGGTGTGGGCCTGTGCTGCCTGCCCAGGGGACAACGGATACTGGCTCCGGTGAAGGCATCCTCTTCCCTGTCCTCTGATGTCACCCCCGTCTGCTAAGGGCAACAGCTGGGTAGGTGAGGGCCCTAAGACACCAGAGCTGATCCCTCCCGTGGCCACAGATGCCAAGCTTTTTTTTTTTTTTTTTTTTTGAGACAGGGTCTCGCTTTGTAGTTCAGGCTGGCTCTGAGCTCACTATGTAGCCCAGGCAAGCCTTGAACTCAGCAATCCTCCTGTCTCTGCTTCCTGAGTGCTGGGATTACAGGCGTGAGCCACCACGCCCAGTACTGGGTATGTGGTATTGATTGCTGGTGGGCGTGAGTTTCCATGCCCAGCATTGTATGTGGTCACCAGGGATCGAACTCAGGACCTTGGGCTTGCGAGGCAGGCGCTGGAACCGCTGAGCTAACTCTCCGGCCCATGCCAAGCTTCTAAAAGAAACTGGACATCTGCACCATTATGTAAAGATCCAGATCTAAAGACATTGGTGACTGATTTACATGGATGACATTTCAGAAAAACCTTAAGTAGAAAACAAGTAGGTAAAATGTGGCCCGTCCATGCAATGAAATATTAGCCAGCCATACCCACAAATGGAACTTGGATACATGCAACAACATAATAAATCTTAAGAACATCATGCTAAGGGAAATATTCCCGACCCAAAGTAAGTAAGTATTGGGTGATTCCACTTGCACACATTATCTAGAATAGGCAAACTCACAGGGGCGGGAAGTAGATAAGTTACCTGGGACTGGGGAGAGAGGGAAGTAAGGTGATTTTGCTTAATGAGTATAGAATTTCTTTTCAGGGTCATGAAAAAGTTTATGCGGTACAAGTAGGAAATAATGGTCCTAGTTAGCACTACAGATACATGTAATGTTTCTGAATTGTTTACTTAAAATGACAAAATTTATGCTCATTTACCACCCAAAAGCCATACAACACCAAAGCCTTGAACAGGTGGACGGGTCCTCACATGCACACTCCATTTGCTGCCCCACAGTATACCTATGCTGCACTTGGGGAGGGGAAGCCTACCGCACACTGACAGCCCACATCTGAGTGACAGTCACAGGCTCATGTTCTCCAACCTGGCACACTAACTACCACCTTACACAGGCTGTCTATTTTGCTAACCAGGGCTGTGTGGACACCAGCTATGTAAACTTGAAGAGGCCATTTCTCTTCCCTGTGCCTCAATTTCCCTTCAAAACTGCTCATACTGAGACTGGAGATTTAGCTCAGTGGTTACAGTGCCTGCCTCGCAAGTGCAAGGTCCTGAGTTCAATCCCGATAACCACATACAACAATGTTGGGTGTGGTGGCTCATGCCCACCAGCAATCAATACCACATATCATAGTGCCGGGCGTGGTGGCTCACGCCCGTCATCCCAGCACTCGGGAGGCAGAGGCAGGAGGTTTGCTGAGTTCGAGGCTTGCCTGGGTTCCAGAGTGAGCTCAGGACCAGCCTGAACTATAAAGCGAGACCCTGTCTCAAAAAAAAAAAATTGCTCACACTTCAGTAAAACAGGATTTACAAGATGTAAATAATTCCTGGTATAGAATAGACTCCCCCCCACAAAAAAAAACCCAGCAGTTCTCACACCCCACATTTTCTCAGTTATACTCACCCACTTCCTACCCTCAAGTCTTTCCCAGACAAGCACAGGCCAGAGGGAGACCAGGACAGTGCCAAATGAGGGTGGGCACAGGAAAGAGAGGGGAAGACGAAAGGCTGGGAGGTTTACTCCAGCCCCGCACCTGCTGGATGACAAACCAAGCTGCCACTGGGCAGCAGCATACAAGACAGGGCTGCTGCCCCTGGGCTCTGGCTCTTGAGGCAGGAAATCAACACAAGGGCTCTGAAGACAGGGTACCCACTTTCTCACCCTTGACCCATGCCCCGACCCCCCGCCTGCCTGAGCCCACTGTCAGGAAACCCTCTCTGCCTGGGCCCAGCCTGGTCCTGGAACCAGCTCCAGATCCAGCTTCTATAGAACCACACGGGGGAAGGCAGACCCCAAGGAGTTTGGTGACAGCCGGCCGGAGGGCTGAAGCTCTGATGGGTAAGGGCCAAGACACTGCTCAGGGAGGCAGGTCCACAGGTCCCATGGGTAAGACTGCGGTGCTGGCTGCAGCCTGGTTCCCTCCCTGGGCCCACTGCTTCCCCCATCCGACCCCAGCTTTGCAGTGGGCCTTTGTAGTTGCTGTCCCCTCCCCCTTTACACTGTCCTTGGCTGTTTCCCTTGCTTGTTCCCTGATTTTGGGGCTTTGCTGAAAGGTCACATCTCTGGCCAGCCCCCTCCCTTGCTCTGACGCACTGACCCCTTTGCCTATTTTTCCTGGCATAGTGACCATCTCACAATCCTATTGAGTTTATTGTGCCTGTGGCCTCTGCCAGCCCCCACTGAGCTGTTTAGGGTGGATCACTCCTGCCTTTTCAGAAGCCACACCCCTTCCTTGGGTGAGGACACCTGAATCTTTCAGCACTCCTCAGGGCAAGCTCGTGGCCCAGGCCTGACCAGTCAGTACCTCCCCCCACAGCAATTGGTGGTGGCACATGACTGAGTGGACCTATGACACTCAGTGGACCTATGGCACTCAGTACTGCGTTTTCTCCACCCGAGGACAGCTCAACCTGCTGGGCAAGAGATCCATCCTGGGCACAGCATGGGACAGGCTGTACAGACAAATCCTTAAACTGGGCATGTGCCTCACACCTATAATCCCAGGCAGAGGCAGGAGGATTGCTGAGTTCGAGGCTTGCCTGGGCTGCATAGTGAGCTCAGGGCCAGCCTGAACTACAAAGCAAGACCCTGTCTCAAAAAAAAAAAAAAAAAAAAACCACACACAGACAAACCCTAAATCCACCTGGAGCTTAAAAGCCAAGGTGGCCCTAAACCAGTGATGACAAACCTTTTAGAGACAAGCGCCCGCACTGCAGCCCACAACCCACTTGTTTATCACAAAATACCAACAATGTGGTTAAACCTGAATACTGAGGTTTTAGCTTGGAAAAAAAAACAACTCATACATTAACATCTCGTCTTAAAAGAAAACACGTGTGCCATAGGGTCGCCATGCCTGCCTTAGACTGTCTGGCCATGGGAGCAGTGACTCCTTATTGCTGAAGCTGTCCAGAGGCTAGTCTGTGTCACATGTGTCTGCTCTGGTTTTAAGCAACCAGGGGCTGAGGGACAGGACCTGGGAGCTGGGCCCCCTCTCCTGCCCTGCCCTGCCCAGTACCCCCAGAGAGGCTGGCCGAGGGCTCCCCGCCACCTCATCGCTATTGGAGAAAGAGGGAGTAGAGACTGGGCAGCTGGGCCAGTCTCCTAGAAAATGAATCATACGAGGGATGGACAGGCACCTGATCACATGCCCAAGTGACACATGGCCAGGCCTGGGCCGCAGCAGCCGCAGGGCCTCACTGTCTGCACAACCTTGGACACAGCCACCTCATGGGCTCCTCTTATCTAGGACCAGGGAGTTACCACTGATGCCCTGCAGCCGACACCTCTGGCTATGGAGAACTGCAGTGGGTCCCACCTCACCTGAGTCCTTGTGGGGGTGCAGGCCAGGTGTTCTGATCATACCCACTCCAGACCTGGGGCTGAAGGGGAACAAACCCAAGCACACCCGGGGACCCACTTGTCCCCACTTTGCTCCTGTGGCAGGAGGCCTCTCCAGAACGGCCACCTCACCTGAAGGCAACCTGGCCTATCTGTGACCCACACAAATGGTACAGTGCAGTGCCTGAGGGGTCTCGGGAAACAGCCAAGGAAGGAGCCCTGCTAAACATTCCCAGAAACACAGGCCTCCCCAGCTCTGGCAAAGGGTGACTCCTGAGTCTGGGCGGGACCCAAGCCCACCACCTGTGCCTGGAATGCCCGCGGGCAGGGAGGCCTGTCGTGCCATCTACTGTGTCATGGGGCAATGTGTTGCTGTTTGAATGCGGGAATTAGTGATGAATGGGGAAAATTGTTTCTCCCTCTGTCTCGTCTCCAGAAGGAGACAAAAACTCCTTTTACCTCGGCAAACAATGCCCTTATGTGGGCGCCAGTGCCCTGCAGCCCGCACAAGCCTGGCTCTGTGCAAGCCGCCAATTGCCACACTGGGCTTTGGGGCCACAGCCAGTGGCACCCTTTCCAGTGGGCAACCCACTCAGGCCTTTTGGCCAGAATGAAGAAGAGAGGAAGACCTTCCCAGGGGCTGGGCATAAAGCCACATGAGCCCACACGGCCGGCGCATGGCCATCCCCTGTGGCCAGAGGTGCGGCTGCTGGAGGCAGCGTGAGCCTCCTGGGCGAGGCTCCCACGGCCATCACTGCAGCAGTGAGGCCGGGAAGAGGAGGGCCATCAATAATTCACACACAAAAGAGACGAGTAGGGAGGAGGGAGGCAGAGTCCTGGAGCCACATCCCACACAGCCACCAGAGACGCTGGGAGGTGCTGACACAGGGCAGGACTGAACGCCTAGAGAAGGGCCCTGGGCACCTCACCACTCTCCCCGCCCTCCCTGCTCTGACAGAGGCCAGTGGTCAGGGCCATGTTTATATGATGCATAGTTCCAAGGAGCACCAGGCTCCTGGCAGGCGACCCAGTGGTTCCTCTAGGAAGGCAAGGCGGGAGTGGTGCAGGGTCAGATGGGGGACACGGGATGCCACCGTCCTGGGTGATGAGGCCATGTGGGGCACCTGCCCACCGCATGACCCCTCAGTTTCTGCCTGGCCTTCGGCCCCTACTACCTGCCCAGCTACCCCTCCTGAGCACCCTTGTCTGTCCCTGTGGACTCTGAGACAAGGGCTCCTGTTCTGTGCTGCCCACCTTCCCTCAGGCGTCTTTGGGTTCCTGCTGGACCTTTGTGACTGGCTCCTTACAAAGGTGCCAACACCATCTAGGCCAGTCAGTGACCTTTTTAGAGTTTTCCAAGATACAAACAGAGGCCGGGGATTTAGCTCAGTGGTTCCAGTGTATGCTTAGCAAGTACAAGGTCCTGAGTTCTATCCCTAGTACCACATACTATAATGCAGGGTGTGGTGGATCATGCCTGTAATCCCAGCACTTGGGAGACAGAGGTAGGTAGACTGCTGTGAGTTCAAGGCTTGCCTGGATTACACAGTGAGCTCAGGGCCAGCCAACTACAAAGTGAGACCCTGTCTCAAAAAAATAAAAATGCCAACAGCCCACTGTGGCACACTTGCTATGGGTTCCTCACCACTCCCTACGCCCTCAGTCAGAAGCAGCACCGTCCAACAGAAATGGTGCAAACCACATATATGGTATTAAGTTTGCTGGTGGCCATATTTTTTAAAAAATAAAAAGAAATGAATGAAGTTACTATTATTTGCACTGTTGGTAATTGAACCCAGGGCCTGGATATCCCAGGCAAGAGATTAATAATCTATTTCAACTGTGTATAGCGATATAGGCCTGTAATCCTATCATTCAAAAGGCTGAGGTAGGAGGATCACAGGGATTTCAAGGCCAGTTTGGCCTACATAATGAGACCCCATCTCAACTCCCCAAACAACTATTTTTGTGCAAAGGCACTGCCACCTAATGTCACCATCCCCTCTCCACGTGCAGTGTATGTCAGGCCTGCTCTAGCACTTGGCAGCTGGGAGTGCTACCAGTATCAGACAGCGCAGACCCACATTCCCCTCAAACTGACACCACATTTCTGCAGGGATCTTGGGGGCCAGGAAGCTGAGAGGCATCCCTGGGGCCCTAGGCACAGATGCTGCCTTCAGTGCGGTAGACATCACACCTGATTTGTACAACCACCCAAAGAGCTGATGCCAGTAGACCAGAGGTTCCAAGAGAAGTCACCAGCCCATACCCAGACTGACCAATGGCACCTAGACAGCTCCTCCATGTCCTGCCAGCCCTACCCCTGGTTCCCTGAGGCCTCTGTGATTCTCAAGGGCCAGTTCCTCTCCAGACCTCAGTGTGCCCTTCTGTGCTAAGGGCTAATTCCCTACCCTGGCCCTGCCCCACCCCGCTCCACTTCCTGGACTCCCCAACACACCCTGGCCAGATAGACGCAGGGGAAATGCCCCCACCGTGGCCTTCCTGGTCTGTGTCCTCCTAGGCCTGACACCCTCCATGCCCCCAGCCCCCAGCAAGCATAGGCAGTGAGAAATTAATTCTATGTGCAGAGCTCTGGCCAGATGTGCTGCCTGCCACTCCCACCCCCACCATGTGTTCCGAGCGCAAACAGAGCCACTCTAAAGCCACCATGTGTGAATGATTCATGGGGCAGGACCTGGCCCTGGTGCCCGTGTGCGTGTGCGTGTGCGTGGTATGGCATCTGGGGCCCTGGCAAGCTTTCCACCAGTCCTCCCGGAAGCTGGTCTAGGAAGCTGGTCTAGGTTCGGTGCATCGCAGCCCTCAGGCCAGAGTAATGACACGAGCACTGGCCCCATTTCCTCCTGTTCCTGGGAAAGCAGCCCTCCCATAGGCTCAGGGTGGTGGAACTTCTAGGCACAGCCCTCCCTGCCTCCTCGCCAACACAGCAGGGGCTGCTTAGCAGGGACAATCAGGAGGGAACCTGCATGCCCCAAGTGAGAAACGGGGGCTGTCATTTACTAGTGGGATCCAGGGCCCAGGCTGACCTTCCAGATGGGCAGGATGGGGTATCTTCCCCTTTCTTAGCAGGTCCTCCCATCTGTCCTGCCCCTCTGTCTTCACCAGGAATTTGGGGTGTCAGCTGCCTAGACCCAGGCTGTGCAGGCCCTGTCTGTCCCTGGGATAAAGGGATCTCTTGGTGCTGTCCCCAGTTTCTCTTGTCCCTTGGTGGGCTGGGAGCCAGCACAGCCCAGCATTGTCTGTGCCACCTAAGGTCCAGCTAATGATGGACACTTTGTGACCCAGGACTGCAGCGTGGCCCGCAGCCAATCCCTGAAAGGGCTTGGGCCCCCACTCTGCTCCCAGACGAAGGAAGAGGAGGAGACTGCTGCCTCTCCACAGGTATGGGTGTGGACTTTTGGGCCCCTGAATAGGCAAAAACCATTCTTGCTCGGGAAGGACAGGATCAGCGAGACCTAGGCCCAGCTTTCAGATGCACCTTAGAAAAGCAGGCCAGAGTGATAGGCAGAGACAGGCTCTGTGGGTTTGGGGTCAGGAAGCGTGGTCTGAATGCACACTGCAATAGCTGAGTAAGGTTGAGTGTCCCTGTAGTCTTAGCTACTCCAATAGCTGAAGCAGGACAGTGCATTTGAGACCAGCCTGGATAACTTAACAAGACCCTATCTTGAAAAGAAAAGAAAAGAAAAGAAAAGGAGAAAAAAGAAAAGAAGGTGGGCTGGAGGTTTAGCTCAGTGGTTCTGGAGGCTGCCTACCAAGTGCAAAGTCCCTGGTTCAATCCCAGTAAACACACACCACAATGCCGGGTGTGGTGGCTCATGCCTGTAATCCCAGCACTCCCGAGCCAGAGGCAGGATTGCTTTGAGTTCAGGATTTGCCTGGGCTACATAATGAGCTCAAGGCCAGCCTGAACTACAAAGCGAGATTTCCAAAAAAAAACAGGAAAGAAAGGAAGACGGAAAGAAAAAGCAGAGAAAAGAAGAAATAAACCTACTCTAAAGCCATCCTGATGAGATAGTAAAGGGCTTAGTCCTCACCCCCATGTAACAACAACAAAATTAAACAAAACAAAATTTGGTAACAACCATGAGCATTGGGTCCATCAAGACCCAGCTACAGCAAGCCAAGACCTCTGGGTCCTGGTGTAAGAGCTGCCTTAACCCCAAGAATGGGCTCCGGGGAGGGTGCGTTCTGCCTGAGGAAGAGACCAAAGTGGCCCAGGTTAAGGGGGGATGCAGGTGGCTCAGTCCAACTAGCCTGACCCTGAGGCCCATGCACCCTTCCCCACTAGCCACATAGGCTGCCTAGCCCACACACTGCTGCATCCTCAGCACCCACACAGGAGGCCCGCTGCACTGTGCTGCGTCGAGTGTCACACCTTGCAGCTGCCTGCTACCTTGGGGCTTTGGGTAGGTGGGAGGTGCTGATGGATCTGAAGCAAACTCTTCAGAAATCAGGGTCCCTGGACATTTGGGATGGATGGACAGGACCTCAGGACACTAGGGCAAAAGCTGTGATTGCCCAGGGCTGATGGTGCCACAGCTGCTCCCAGCCCCTGAGGCAAGAGCAGGGTGAGAAACACAGTCCTGAGGTGGGAAGGAGGGCAGTGCCCATGGGGCCAAGGCCTGGGGGCAGGGCTGGACCAAGTGGGCCTAGTGAGCTCTGAAAATCTGGGTGAGGGGAAGCCCTCTTGGTTTTTATGGGGCCCTGACCCTCTGCCAAAGGCTCTTGGTCTGAGGGTACCAGCAAGTCAAGAACCTCGCCATCAGCCTGGCCACCTATGAGCCTTTGTGCTGGCCATGCATTGCCTAGTTCGAGACTATGGTGGGTGCAGGAATGCCCCCAGCCTAGTGACTTATCCAAGGCCCACAAAGCCTGGGACAACCTGAGCCTGGGCCAGGGCGGCAGAGCTGGAGCCTGCACTTCCCTCAGAGAGGGAAGAAGGGCACCCAGGTGGAGGGCCACAGCGGAGAGAGGCGGGCAGCGTGAGCAGAACCACTGTTCCTAGGGCTGCACACCACGAGTTAGCACCTCTGGATGTGCAGGACTGCCCACGGGCAGCAAAGCCAGAGACAGGACACCTGGGCCTTCTGCGAAGAGCCAGTGCAGGCGCACCCGCCATCCCACAGACAAAACTTAGGCTCAGAGAGGCAAGTAGCTCGCTGAAGACTACAGGGCAGGGCCAGGACCACCCTAGAAGGTGAGGTCCCGTAGAGTCCACAGTCCCACAGAGGCAGCTCTGTCCCCTTTCTATCCTCCTGCCTGGTTGTGGCCTCCCTGCTCTGCCTTTCCTGGCTGCAGCTTGGGGCCACAGGGAGCTTTTAGAGACATGTGGCTTAGGAAACCCCAGGCCTGCCTTCCGCATCCTTTTCTCAACCTCCTACTGACCCATTTCTGCCCAGGCCCCTTTGCCTACAGGTCTCTTTCCCCATATGCTGGGCACCTATGCTTCAGTGGGGCTGGGTGAAGCCCAGGTCAGGGAACTGGGCAGCTTAGACTGCTTCCTACGGTCCTGTTGGCAGTAGCAAAAATGACTTGCAGGTGCAAAGACTCACAGGTGCAGTGCAAATGCTGGCCCTGGACAGCCCTGCTCCCTTGGCCTGGGCCAGTTACTTTCCCCTTGAAGGTGGATCCTCCTCTTGGGATGGGAACAGTCACTGTCTAAGCTCCCGGGTTGGGGTTGGATACATGCTGGACTTGAGGGAGGGATCTCCAGGCACCGGTGGATAGTACCACCTGTAAGACGGATGGATCCATATCAGGGGGGGAAATGCCAACAAGTGGGGGAGGAAAGCTGCGACATCACGTGACCTCCCATCTTCTGTTTCAAAGAACAGGAAGCATTTTGGGAGGCTGAAGGTTGTGAGTTCAAGGCGAGCCTGGACTACACAGTGAGACCTTGTCTGCGGAAAGTAGATGCTGTGGCCATGTGAGCAGGACCCTCCACTCTCCCTGGCATTGGCTTCCTGTCTGCCTGGGAGGTGAGTAATATCCGCTCCTCAACCCAGGCATCCCTTCTGGAGCCCAGGCCTCATATTTTCCGTTCAGGAAGGGGCAGAGTGAGAAGCCTGGGGAAGTGCACCAAGGGAAATGGGGGAGGGGCAGTGTCTGAGGTCAGGATGGGCACCCTGACTGGCCCCTGGCAGTCCATGGCTGGCAGGTCCAAGTGCAAGTGCCTCTGCACTGTCTTCCCCATTCATTCACTCACCAGCCACATGCCTGGCACCTGCTTTGGGCACTGTTGCTCCCAGCAGGAGGGGAAGACAAGCATGAGACAGGTAACCCTGAGGATGGGGCATCTTGACAACCCAACAGCAGCCCCCAGGCAACACCAGTCCCTAGCACCTCGGGACAAAGTCTCGACAGCCAGCTGTTCCTCCGCCTCCTCTCTCCATGCCCAAAGGCAGCTGCCAGATCACAGTGCCTTCCCAAGTGCCTCCCGTGTTGCACAGAGTCCAGGGGCAGCCCAAAGTCTCAGCGGGGCTCAGCAGTGGGGCTGGAGGGTGGGGCCCTCACACAGCGACCCTCCACCTGTCAAGGTGGGAAACGAAGAGAGAGCAGCAGCACCTCATTCTTGTCTCTGGCCAGCGCCCAGCCTCTCCCACTCCTGCTTCCTCTTCTGTGGATAGCGCGAGAGCAATGCCCTCCCACACATGCAGCCACTGCCCTGGCCAAGGGAGTGGTGCTCCCCGCCTCCACCTATGCCCATGAGGACCCAGAAACAGGACCTCAGTGTCAGCTACGGGAAACAGCCATGACGAGGGCTGTCCAGAAGGGTGCAAGCAGGGCAGGGCCATGGCCAAAGCGCGTGGCTCAGGGGAAGGGGATACCCATGCCAGCCAGGGGACTGAGCCCTGCACCTGGGGGAAGCAGGTACCTTCTCCCATCACTTGGAGGTTCAGTGGTCTTGATGGTAGACCTGCCCCATCAGGGTCCAGCCCCCACCTGGCTTTGTTAAAAAATTAGAAATAAGGCTTTCACATATGTACCACCAGGTATGAATTTGTGCCAACTGCCTGGCTTCCTAAAGGGCTACAGTAGTGGTCACCAGGGATGGACATGCCTTGGAGTCCTATCTGTTCTGGCCAAGGGAACCGCTGCTCAGCAGCTATTCTCAGGAGCAAAGAACAAAACCTGTGGGCCTCTGTCTCCTCAGATGGCACGACCGGTGGCAGCCCTCAATAAATGCCTGTCCATTTGTTCACTGAGGAGGCAGATATGAAGCAGGCCCTTCACTGTTTCTGCAGTTACCAGGCAGAGCAGAGACCAAGGTGATGCGGTGTGATTTGCATAGCTCACAATGGGAGCCTCAGACGTCCCTCTTCACAACACGCAGCTTCCGTGAGGGACTGAGGGCCCCGGGCCACACACCAAGCTCCCCTTGGGTCAGTGGACTAGGAAGGCTTCCGGAATAAGGAACGTGAGGAGGGCTGGGGCTGGGTGTTGAAAGCAGCGCCCACTCTCCTGAGGCACCTACTCAGCCTGTTCTCACCCTATCCTTACCGGAGGCCTTTGTGAATAACAGCAGGGAATGTAAGTATGACCCCAAGCTGCTGAAAGTGTCTTCCGGACTCACTCGAGGAGCCGGCCAGTCCACACCCTCAGAGGAGCTGGCATTCAAGTCCAGGTGGTACGTTCGTGCCCAGCCAACACCCTCCTGGGTCTTTAGCCACACACAGTGGTCACCACCAGGCCCAAGGGACCAAAGGGACAGCAGGGGCCAGAGCAGCCGGCTGGGCCTCCTCGCAGCCTGGAACCTCGCACTGGGCCTAGGCCAGCCATGGACAAAACGGCCCCAGCAGCCTCTCTGCTGCTCTCTTCCGCATCTGCATCACCAGTCAAGCTCTGGACAACCAGCCACATGCTGAGGACCCCCAGAGTCCCCACGGAAACTGCCATCTGGTACCTGATGCTGAGGGCCCTGGACCACCCTGTCTCCCCAGGAAGTATCTCAGCCAGCGAACCCTCATCTACAGGGTGATTATGAGGAACAATAGTACAAGACTCTTTTGGGAATGTTAGAGGGACTACTGTGTTTTAGAAAACGTTCTGGATCTTTCTGGGGAAGGGACAAACCAATGGTGCTTGCCTGAGCACTGCTGTCACGCCCCTTGGTGACTCTGGGTGTGGCCCTCAATCTGATCAGATGAGGCAGGAGGTCAACGTCTGTGCACGTCCTAGCCCAGAGCCCCTGGCAGCATGTGGCAGCCCCTCCTGGGTCCCCACCCCGTGGGAACGCTGGGCGGTGGGAATGGCTGGGAGGCTCACAGCACGCGGGGTCTTACTGACCTCACGAGGCATGAAGGCACAAAGGCCTTTTCTTTCCCAGCAGCCTCGTACCCCACTCCTCACACAGCCACTCCCTGGGCTCCCCAGCCCCTGCCCCAGACACCTCCAGCTGCCTGAGGGCTGGATCTTCTCCCAGACAAAGCAGGATTCAGGCCGGGAAGGCAGTTGGGAGGCAGTCAGAGGCAGGCGCGTGGGTTCTGCCATGGAGACGAACTTTGACCCAAACTGCTAGGCTCCCATCCCTTATTTACTCTTTAAGGCTAACCCGTTTCACAGAGTTAACATTACACCCCTTTTTAACTCTGTACCTCCCTCTACATTCCAGGCTCTGACCTTCGACCCCTTCTAATTGCCAGCTCCTACACCCCAGTTCTCTTGAGGCCTAGCTTCAGGCCATCCTGCAGACCCAGTCCCTTCTTTCCTGGAAATTGGAACCCCATCGGGATACTCAGATCATAGACACCACCCCACACCCACAATGCTTCAAACTGAGGCAGACATCAAAGCCCCAGAGCCCAACCCTCCAGGTTTCCTTCACAATCCACTCAAAACTGCACTGCCCGTCACTACCCAGGTGACCTTGCGCAGCGCGAGTTTTCTCTGAGCTGTGGGAACATAGCTCTTGATTCTAGTGAGGGCCAGCTGGTCTGCTCCAGGCCGGCCACACTGATACGTCCAACACCAAATCCTCACAGCTTTGAAACCTACATCCCACTAGCTCTCGAGCATCACAGCAATCACACCAGCATGACACCCATAGGCTGCAGTCCCGGGCTCTGGCCCTTCACCTTTGGAAGGTGCAACTTACTGTCTCTGGAACCAGGGTCTGGGGTCTGTGGGCCCCAGAGAGACACTGGAAACACTGAAGAGGCACCACCCGCAGGGTCCTCACCCAGATCCCCACCCAAAATCAGAGCAATCACTCACAGGACAGGACAACACTCCCTTGCCCCGTCAGGCCACTCACCATCCTCTTGGCTGTGGAGGTTCTGCGGGCTTCGCATACTCTCCTCCTGGGTGGGGCTCAGGCTGGAGGCGAGGTGTGGGTCAGCGGACATCCATGTGGAGTCGTTCATATCAAAGTCTTCGCTACTCACAGACGTCTCATCCTGGGCGAGACAAAGAGGCAGCATTCAACGGGGACAGCTCTCCCCGGTTCCCAGGCAGTCTTCCGGGTAGACTCCAGGGCTTGGGGGCATTTGGAAGGGTCTCGGGGGACACGAAGAGCCCCCAAACCTTGAGCTGAGGGCCGGGTGGCACATCCCCCGCCCTTGTGGAAGCAGCTTGAGCTCTGGTTCCTGTCGGCCTCACTGTCCGTAATTGAAGACAATTACGAGGTCTCACATCCTGTAGGGGCGGATAGCAGGGCCTGGCTCTTACCCCTGTGAGCCAAGGTTGAAACCAGCAGGGTAAACAGGGGCCACTGCTCCCCGCCCAAGCTAGGGAAGAGAGCTCCCTCTGTGCCGGGCAGGCGGCCCACAGTGGGTAGCAGGGCAGGCGGGCACTAAGGAGGCTGAGCCCACTGCCCCCTCTAGGCCTGCCTCTGACTCCTGTGGAGCATGCATGGAATTCCTTTCTCCCACTCCCCCGGCCCAGAGGACATTTCTGTCTTCCTCCTTCCTAACCTTTGCTGTGCTTCAAAGATATGCTCTTGGGCGGCTTCCAGGGCTGAAAAGGCCAGCCCTAGAAGTGTAGAGGAAGGGGGTGGGGCGGGCCTGGGTTCCCATCGGACTGCAAAGGGGGTTCAGGCTCAAGGACTGGGGGGCCTCCAGGGCCTTACAAACAGCCGGATGGCCTGCTGGAGAGGACCATGCCTGCTACCTCCTCTCCCCTCTCCCTGGGCCTTGGCCAGTCATCTGGGAACCCCCAGGGCGAGGCCCCTTCAATCCAGCCCTCCAGCAGGAAGGGACCCCACCTCCTCCCGGCCCAGCCTCTTGCAGGAGCAGCGAGCAACTGTGTTTGGGAGCTGCTGTAAAATGCAGGAAAGATGACCCAGCAGCTCCACTCCCCGAGTTCTGCTTTGCCCCCCTCCTCCCCCGCCCCAGCAAGACACAATGGCCTCTGTGGGCCCAGTCAGGACTCTGGCACAGCAACCCCAAGCCTCCCCTCCAGGGCCCTCACAGACGTCTCTTTTATAGTGAGCAAACACACTTCGGTTTGAACTTTCTTGGGCTGCTGTCCCTGGGGCAGACACATCTGCTCCAAGTGCTAGGGAACAGGCCATCAGCCTCCGTGCCCTCCCCCACCGACAGGGAGTTTCCTGGAATTCACAGCTTCTATGCAGCAGGGAGGACTCTCCCGGCTCGGCTCAGCGGACAGGAGTGGGGCCGCCAAATGGGCTCAAAGCTCTTGTGTGCTCTTTGCACACTCATACGCAGTACTCAGCTCCCGCCCAACTTTCCTCCCAAAAACCCGGGTGAAAGGCTCTCTGTGAGAAGAGTACACAGGGACAAAACTCTCCTCAGCACTAGGACTGGGAGGGTGGGGAGGTGGCAGTGTGTGTGTGGGTCCTGGAAACACAAAGCAAGACCACTGGGCAAGTGCTTTCTTTTCATCTTCCCTGCTGGGCAGGTTCTGGAAGCCAGGAGCAGGGGATCCTCACCTCTCACGCGCAGATGCAGGAAGCCGTGTGGGCATTGTGGGAACACACATGAATTAGACTGGGCATCCTGTGGGCACCAAGAAGCATCACCTGCTTAAACTCTCTCATTCATTCAACAAGTATTTACTGAATGCTGACGGTGGCCAACTCCTGGCGAGGTGGTGAGAAGTGAGCTGTGGGCCAAACCAGTCACGGCCTTCCTGGCACTTACCACCCAATGGAAGAGACAGACAGTACACAGAAAAACACCTAATACCAGCGGTCACGAGGCCCACAGAGAAAAATAAACGGAGGACGTGGGGGAGAATGACCCTCAGGGGAGGACTGCTAGGATACTCAAGAAGACCGGCTGGTCAGAGGCACTGAGCAGAGGCTTCAGGAAGTGAGGAAGGGGCTGCGTGGGCCCATGTGGCTGGCAGCCCAGCTTGGGGAACATAGGTGGGCACCGCTACTGGGTCTGCGGAGAGAGAAGGGGGCTTCTGTGGTCAAGGATGGGCAGCAGAGCCGCACAGGAGTGTCCCCTCTCAAAGTGCATGTCACCGTGCACTCTGCTCTGGCTTGCTCAAAGCCTTGTGGAGCACCCCACCAAACCCAAGGGGGATCACGGGGAGCAGGAGGTGGGCGGCTGGAGTGCAGTGAAGGCTCCGTACTCTGTGCCTCCCTCATGTGGCCAAGACCATGTCACGGAGCAAGGACAAGCCAAAGCTTTTCATGTGCCATGTGTTTCCCTTGCTTGTCTTTTCTACTTTCTCCATAGGCCTACAGCTGGGCACAATTCTTAGTCTCTCATACAGGTGAGGAAACTGGCCCAGGGCACATGCACCAGCACTCAGGTGAAGCCAGATCTGTGTCACTGCCAAGACGTAGGTATACCCTCCTTCCCACCTCACCTCTGGCCACAGCTGTCCTTTTCCTAGAAAACCCACTGCTGTGTTCCAAGTCCCATTCTCTCCAGCTCACTCTCCATTACCCTGTCTGGAGCAACCCACACCACGCACCCAGCACAGAGCTGTGGCTCATAGCCGTGTCTTTCCCAAGATACCCTATGCCTTTCCGGGAGTTGGGCAAGGGCCCAGGGCTTAGGGACATGGCCTTTGCCCAAAAGGGGCAAGACTCTGGGTTCTACTTCTAGCACCAAAACAAAGGAAGGAAAGAAGGAAGGAAGGAAGGAAGGAAGGAAGGAAGGAAGGAAGGAAGGAAGGAAGGAAGGAAGGAAGGAAGGAGGGAAGGAGGGAAGGAAGGAGGGAAGGAAGGAAGGGGAAAGGAAGGGAAGAAAGAGAGGGAGCGAGAGAGAGAGAGCAGGGCCAGGCGGCATGTTTTCTGAATTCCCCACGAGGCCGGCAAGACT
>PVIC010018789.1:0-31239 GCA_004025085.1 Thryonomys swinderianus
AAAAAAAAAGAAAGGGGAAACCATAGCTGTCCCATTAGAGTGGTGAGATTTATGTTATTTCTATTATGTCATACCTAGAACTCTGGCACGTCACCAGCAGTGCTTAACCTCCCCAGGGCCACCTGATTGTCATAAATCCTTATGCCTGCTCTCCTACTCTTGATCAATTCATCCCGCTCCATCAGGCCTCCTGTACTTGACCAGAGCCATGTAAGCCCAGTTCTCAAAACTATCCTCAGTGGAACCCAGGAGCCTCCATTTCCTTCCTCTGATTCATCTGTTTCAAACCTGGATAATTTCCATGATACAGTTCCTTTCATCTTCCTATGGTACCGAGTATGGCTGCTTGCAACACCAGATTGACTCAGTCCTCCTGCCTAGGGTTAGTCTCATCTCAGCTGCTCCCTGCTCGTTGCTCTGTGTATGGTTTTCTCATTCCTGATAGCTGCCCTAGGCCACCAACCTTGGAGAAGAAGTCCCCAGATGAACCATTCGGGCTATCCTTATTTCTCCCATGTGTTTTTCCCCCTCTCTGTGATTTATATAATCTCTATTTTCTTCTTACTTGGCCCCGTTGTCTGAGTAGAGTGGGTTGCATATCGGCTCAGAAGTGTCAGTGACCCATTGTGCTCTGGACTGTTTTCTTGGCTGCGATGTTGGTCATTCTCCTATTGTTACTGTCGTAGGTACCCAGCCTGCCTTCATGACTGCTCATTTCCTCTGTAATCAGCCGTGGCCATTGGGGGCCAGATGAAGCTTCCTAAAATACCTCTCCACTTATTTTATTTCATTACTCAAATTTAGTAGCTCCCTATTGGCTTCCAAAGCAAAGCAAATTATTTTTCATCTTATTTTAGTCCACACCGATAGACTTGTTCCCCAGTGTTAAAAAATTTTTGCTTTTTGTCTTTTAGACCCTACATTTGCACACAGCAAGAATGACTTTTTTCTTGTTAGTGTTCACTGCTTTCTATCCTCCCTTTTATCTAGAATATCTTCCTCCTCTTCAACTAGCAAAAATTCTACCCCATGTTTAAAAGTATAGTGCAAATATCAACTACCACCATCTTTGTACATTTAAAGACTTTCCAATGTAATTATTTTCTCCTTTAAACTCAGTTTGTAATTTGTTCATTTTCTCTACTACTGTCACTTTTATACTGTAATGTAATTGAGGTATCCATTTTTGTCTTTACCAATCTGAAGAATAAAGCCACATAATTTTCATTTTTCATAACCCTAGTAGCATCTGTCAGAATATGTGGCATCAACAAAAGGATGCATCTTACTGAACTGAATTATACTGTCCATTTCTCTTTTGGTTAAGAAAGGATTCAGGGAAAGAAGTGATGAAGGCTATCCTTCTGTACAAAACAGTTTCTCTCCATGAAGTTAATTGGTCTATCTGAGGATCAAAGCTTTGACTTCATTAGCCTCCTGCTCTGATAAGTTGAATTGCTTCACGAAGTTTGCCTGATTAAACACTGACTACTTTGGATGCTTTACTCTTGCCAGAAACCAATGACTTTTGAATCTCCTTTGTGCTATTATATAAAGATTTTCTGTGCAAAAGTAATTGCTTTCCTCAGCAAAGAAGGTCATGACTTTTCATAATGGATAAAAATATGTGCTTAATAAATAAACTGACAAAAGTATAGTTTAGTTTCTGAAATGTCCCTGTTTCCACTTCTGTCACTGCAATTGCAAATTGTGAGTGTAGTGAGTACCACTTAGGATATAGACCTTGTATAGAACTACAGTCTTGGCATGGTTTTTGTTTGTTATAATTCAAAATAATTATCTAAAGGAGTGAATCAGTGACCTCTAAAGTCACTTCTGTCTCTTTATTCTATTGAAAAAGAAGGAAAAGATCAAATCTGCATCTCATTCAGACTTCTGATCTCTCTCTTTGTATTTGTTAAACCAGATGTGCTTGAATTATTTGTAGCTCCTTCTGTAAAGTGGTTCTCTGTTTGCTCGCCTTTTGCATCTAGACTGTCTTTACGATGTGCTTTGATAGTGCAAATGCAACAGAAGCACCTGTCATGACTTCTGACCTTCTAACTTAAGAGGCCTGACAGGTCTTAGCTTCGACCTCTTGAAAGACTTGGAACACCAGGTAAGAAGTCTGGATGAAACGCTGAAGGGAGAGAGCGAGTCCACAATACTGCAGGCACTGCAGTCCCGGAGGGCACCAGGTGTGTGGGTGAGGCTGTCTTAAGACACCTGTCACCTCTTCCACCCTTAGCTGAGCCCCACATGACGAAAACAGAACTTCCCCGTCAACTCACAGAACTATAAGAAAAAAATAAATCATCACTAAACACTGAGTATCAGATGGTCTTTTATGCAGAACTAGGTAATTGATGCATTAGCTACAGGTTAAGTATGTTTTGATTCTGTTCCTTATCCACAGTGTGTGCTGAAGTGGAATTTCCCATCCTCCTTTCTCCACTATAATGCATGTGATAGCTTCCGAAGTAAACCTAAGATGAAGATCATTCCAATGAAGCGTAAGAACTCACTACATTACTTTCATAATTTGTAAAGTGAGGATGTTAGATCAAATGCAATTTAAGATCCCTTTTTTCTACCTACCATAGTTCCAGCTCATTGTGATAGCTGGATTCTCTGGAAGAATTGAAACCCATGATTGTAATTTTCTTTTTTGTCCCAACCTAATTGTTCTGGCTAGTTTATCTCTTGAGTACCTAAGGCCCATGAAGGGTACAGAATGGAAATAGATGAGAGCTCTGAGTACATAGACCTGGTGTGGGGATCTTCCTACTCTTCCTGTAAGAGTCCTATTCCTCCTATGTAAACATGGGCTGTGTCTGAACAGCTATGTACTTATGCTAAGAAATGCTCCTGGCTCCGTGAGGAAGATGACTTATGCAAGATGTCTGTGCACCCATTGAATCTGTAAGAGTCAAGGTGCAATATTGAGCCCGTATCCTAAGGCTCAGTGAAGAGTTTCCCACATGTTACTCAATATGCTAGATGAAATTTATGCTAATGTGGTTTTGTTATTTTTGCTGCACAAAACTTAATTTTTTTAATGAACTGAGTTTATTTTTACATTTTAGGAATACATTATGATCATATTCCTCATTGGGAATCTGTACCTGTACATAATATATATTGATTCTTATTTTTCCTATTATCTTGCCCTCTACAGCCATACTACCCTGAATGCACCTGATCTCATCTGTTTTTGAGATTGTCTGGTTAGGTGGGTGTTGGCCGTGTTTATGGTCTTTGCAGCTGTCTGATTTTATGCATCTGAATTGAATTTTTATATGCTTGAGGATGTTTTAGGATTAGCTCTATGACCTCTAATGGATGTATGTCAATTACATCACATACTGGGGAAATAACTTAGACTGGCAAGAGTTACTGAACAAAATTTCATTTAGCATTGGAAATTGTTGAAGATAAAATGCAAAGCTTTGGAGTCATAAGGCACATTAGAAGCCATCTAACAAGAAAAGTGGGATTGAAAGAGCAGGGAGTTATGCCCAGAGTTACAAAGCTAGTTAATAACATTCTGTGCAATTTTAAAATAAACAAGCTGGTCTTTTGATACTGTTGGAAATCAGAGAACACTCTCCAGTGCTCCCATATTGTGGCTGTTGCCCCAGGGTTACCAAGTGGTCCTCTGTGCAGTGTTTACCCCCAGGGTATAGGCGTAGATGTCTGAGCAAAGGTTTAATCAGATGACCCTAGGTGTGGCTGCGTGTGGATATATATACTTCTATCTCTATGCATATTGGGAGAAGTTCGCCAGGCAGTAATTCAGTCTGGTTGCTGCTTTGAAGGAATGATTGGTGAGCACGAGAAGTAGTTGCCGTGTTGACCCCTCAGAGTCCCTGAAAGCTCCAGGGTCTAGTCAACAGCCCGGTGTCTGACATGTCAGGTCATTATTTCCTCTTAGGTGCTTTGAGTTTTACCCTGCTGTCCTATTTTAACCTTTAGGAAAAGGGGAAGATCCTGGAGTTCCCCCTAGAGGGTATTATAAGTACCTGCAACTTGCAAAATATTTTTAAGAATCTCAGTGTTTCCAGGCTTAGAAATGTTCTGATAAAGATATCAGTGTGCTTTCTGTGTATCACCTTCACAGATTTTAAAAGAGTAAATGCAGAACGCCCAGAGGTGGACCTCATTCATAAAAGACCTAAGGATGAACATTCACAATGTATTTAGTGGCTTTTTGACTTTTAATGTGTACTCCTTGGGTTTCTGCATGACTGATCAGCTCCAAAGCGAAGTGAGAGGGATTTATGTACCAGGGTGGTGATCTGGGAAACTAACACCCCATTCGCAAATGACCAGACTCATAACTAAATGGAGCTCACTTCATCAGCTACAGTTTCCATGCAGAATTTGGCACCTGACTACTGAAGAGGTGACAGATTGTAGTCACCATGGAGCAGAGGCAGCAAGGATGTTGTCATTGACCGCCAGATTCTCAGTGACAGATCCTGACAATATCGGGATTCTAATGGTAGCCCTTTCATAGGTGCTTAATTGTCAAAAAGTAGTTAGAGAGGTGGAAGTGTTTCTTCATTTGTGTTTCTTCATTTATTCTCTGTTAGTGGTATGTGACCAACACCTGAGATGAAGTCCAAATCTGGTCCTCTTCAAGTAGAAGGTGGATGTATTCAATTCTTGCTGAGACACACAAACATAACTTGCAAGGTTATTTTATATTACACACAATATATATTTTAATGCATTTGTATAGTGTAAGTGATAGGGAGTACTACAAGTGTAATTAATTTTAATATGTTTTTCCTACCTCAGTTCTGAGGATCTAGAGAAAAATGAAGAAAAAGTTTATTTTCTTCCTAGCCTGTTTGCACTTTCTTTTGTTGTTTTATGCTGCTGATAGTCGACAGTCAAAAGAGGCCATTTGGGAAGTATTTACGGTGTTTTTCTCAACTTGATTAGGCATTGCGAGCGCCACTCGGTGTACTCTAAAGGAATTCCTGTAATTTACAGGAACACAGAGTCGTTTTCAGAACCACGTTCACTGAACAGACAAGAGGAAAAAACACACTGTCTGTCAAGCAGAGTAAGGAAGCCCATGTCCAGAATATTTTACCGAGCACACAGGAAATGGCCATTATTTTTAGTTCAAATGCCAACCGTCGTTATCTGTGTTCATCTTCAGAGAGTATCTGGCAGCTAGAAAAGGTAACAGAGAGGAGCTTTTACTTAGGATTGTGCTTTGCCGGTTTTAGAACTGCATGAGAAATAACGAGCTGGCGAGTAGAGTTGGCATTCTTCAGTGCCCTCCTGTTCACAACACTCCAGGGATGAGGACGCAGCCAAACTCTTAAGACTATTGAAATTATTGAAATTAAGAGGCTCCATGTGTTAATTCACCTGGAACTTTCTAGGAAAGGTCTGACTTTAAATACCACATTCTTTTGGCTCATGCACTTTTGCATATGGGTTTTGCTTGCCCATTTGAGGTAGCCATGAAAAGTACCATATGCACTACATAAATGGAGGTGACTTTTTTTTCCTATGTATCTTTCTTTCTTTTTTCTTTCTTCCTTCCTTCTTTCCTTCCTTTCTTTCTCCCTTCCTTCCTTTCTTTCTTTCATACTAGGAAGTGAACTTGGGGCCTTTGAAATGAGCAATATCCTCAGATTTTTTTAAAAAATTTAATATATGGTTACTAAGATACTAATTTTCCCAAGCTGGGGTTGAATTTGAGATCTTTATGCCTCAGTCTTCCAGAATGGTGAGCTTATAGGAAGGGGCCACCATGCCCAGTTTAGAAGCAATTTCTGTGAGAAGTATGTTAGAAATGGAGTTTGAATACTGAATTCAATTTTCCAGTTTTATTTTTATAGCCAGTTAGTTAGCAAGGTATGACTTAACCCTTTGTGAACTGGACACAATAATGTTTACTTTAACACTCAACACAGGATTATAGAACTCATCAGGGACCGGCCAGCAGATACAAACCACAGTAACTAATTAAGCTATTTATTTAAGGTCAGTAATTAGTGATGAGGTATAACATTCTTTTAAAAATTTTTTTATTAATTCTTTGTTGGCACATTTTATATACACATTGACACCACAAACTAACCAAAAGAGTTAAAAGATAACTCCAGATAACAACAAGAGTAGTAACTGTTGTGGGCAGGTACCACCTCAGAGAAGGGGAAACAAACAGCAAATTGGAGATTACTAAAAACTAGAATTTTGGAGGAAACACCAGTTGGTGGGACTAAGTTTACTCACTGGTGCTGAAGCTGGACCATCTCACTGTCAGCCTGAGCCCCGCCCTGTGGAGGGCGCACAACAGGCCTTGGGGAACCCAGAGACGTGCTAAAAGTGCTGGCAAGGGTGAGAAGGCCTTCCGGCTGCTGCTGCTGGCTTCTGCGAAGGAAAAAGAAGGTTTCTCCTGTGTAAAGAACTTGGCCCTCCTACATCCTCCAGCCTCTCCAGTCTTCCTAAGGGCTGCCTGTTAGAAAAGCCTTCTACAAAGCCAGAGAGGGTCAGCAGTTTTGAGAGTCTCAGACCCAGCCTCACAAAGCAAAGCATAGTCCACAGCTGGGGATTTAGTTCCATGGTGCTACATCTTCCTGGCAAATACGAGGTCTGAGTTTGATCCTAGGTGCTGGCGGTGGTGTAGGGGCTTCCGGGGTGAGAGGTAGTCACTGACCCAATTGTATGGTGCTTTGAGCAATCAAGTGCATGTAAAGTATAATTTTGCAGTACAAAAGCAGAATCTCATAATCATTGACATTCTTCCTGTTTTAAATCTTGACAAATAGTGATGGCTCAGGTACTCTTAAACAATTCCCATGTTGTCAAACACCTTCCCACTCCTGGGGTACTTAATATCGATACCACACTGGGTTGTCTCGTGTTGGAGGCTCAATAGCTTTTGCAGAACGTGCTTATTCTTATATACGAAAGCCAGGATTTGAACATTAGTGAGGAATTAAGAAAGCCTAGGTAAGAGGAAATGTGCTGAGAATCTGAACTACACTGACATTGGTAATGTGTAGGGGAAACTAATTTAGGTTTTAGCTTTTTGTTCATTTGGCTAAGAAAATTTTTGGAGGGGAAATCACCAAGAAGAGACACATTGAATCATATTCATGGTGAGCGCTGACTTATCTTTAAATTATTCTTTAGAATAGCAGGTGAAATATAGATACCAATTATTGAACAAGGAATATGGCAATAATTCTGCTTTTATTATTCCGCCTGCACGAAGCCAGAACATGCCGTAAGTTCTGGAGGTGACACTACTGAGCGCCTCCTTGATCACTCAGGGAGGTTACAGAAGGCTGTGTCCACCGAGTGGAGTACCACACTGGCTCAGGTCTCTAATTTCTGCTCGTGGTGGTGAGTTTCCTTTTTCCCTTTGGCACCTCCTGGCATAACTGTCAGCGTCCTATTGTGTGGTTATCTTTGGAACAAAAAATGAGCAGTTTTAAAAAATTAGCTTACTTTGGCATACTGATATCAAAACGACTTGGAATTATTTGGACGTAAAATCCTTATTTTATTTATATACTATAGCTGAAAAGTAAAGCAGGACTGGAGTTACATCTCAGGGGCAGAGCACTTGCCTAGTGTGTGTAAATCTTAAATTTAATGCCCAGGACTACAGAAGAGACACGCAGAGAGACAGAGACACAGAAACAGAGAGCGAATTTGATGTAATTTTTATGGAGAACTATTCTTTTTAAAAATTGATTTTACTGGTACATTTTATATACATGTGATACTAATCAACATTGAGAATTTGTACCAGTACATGAAATGACTTAATTCTCATTTTTCTCATTCCCCTGCCCCCAAATCACCCACCCCTATATCTTCTTTCTTTAATCATCAGATTTTTCCCCTTCTTTACTTATTCTTTATATACTGTACACAGTGTTCAATATTTTTCGTATAATTTTTTCCTTTGGAGACATTTTGTTAAAATATAAGGAATCTTTAGGAAGTATTTTATTTTCACAAAATTTCGATGTTGAAAAAAGGTCTGTTTCGTATTTTCAAAGGAATAATCTTAGAGCATTGCAAGAGAATAGAAAAAAATGGTTCCTGAGATCATCCTGGCATTCCAGTGACTCGCCAGTTTTGAGCTATTAGTGAAGAGACGTGTGATTGTCATTTTCTTAGAGAACCATTTAGTGCCAGGTTACTATGAGAAAGTAGATTTCGCTTCCTGAGAACCTCATTTACAAAGAGAAAGGATGAAAAGCAATACAAAAATCAGTATCGTTTTTGCATCACCCCCTCCCAATTTGGAAGGTGACTCAAAGACTTTCTGTTTAGCTCCATATATATATATATATATATACATACATATGTAAGTATATATTATTTTTCTCTGGGAGAAGAGCGAAAGGGCTCAGCTGGGAATGGTCTGTGTTCTGTGATATCAGAGTTTCTAGTGGAGTAAGAGGTACTGCTGGAATGGATTCAAGTTAATTTGTTTAAGTTCAGATGGTAAATAAATGGCCATCGCCATGGTAATGTTGGCTACTAGACAGAGTATGTAGCAACTGCTAATAAACAGCCAAACACAGCGGCAGAAATTTGGAAGAGGAACAAGAAACCTTCTTTCCAAAGCAGTGCGAAAACCTAGAAGACGCACATCTGCCGCGCGTTCCTCTGAGCCGGCGGCCGAGCTGTAAATACTCGCTGTGCTGGAGCCCCTCCAGCTCCGCGCCAGCGCCGCTGCAGTGCCGGGGCTGACTGCGCTTCCCTCCAGCAGGGGCCTCGCACGAGCCGCTCCGTGCGGCTGGCATCAGGGCTCCGGGCAGATGAGCCTCCGCCCCGGCGGCCTGACTGGCTCGGAGGGAAGGACTCAGCCCCAGAGCCATTTCTGCGGGACTGGGGCGATCGTTGCTCTCAGCTGAATGAGTTGAAGTCTGCAGCCACGAGCAGCGTTACTTTACACGAGTGTGTCTCTGAGGTCTCAAGGATGGTTTTTAAATTTCCTTTCATGCCAGAAAGACATTTGAAATGATGAAGACGGCGAACACAGGGTAAAGAGCCTTCTGCCGGGTGATTCCAGCCTCTCCTTCCCCTTTCTGCCCCCTTTC
The DNA here is from genome assembly GCA_004025085.1 of Thryonomys swinderianus. Classification (NCBI taxonomy): domain Eukaryota; kingdom Metazoa; phylum Chordata; class Mammalia; order Rodentia; family Thryonomyidae; genus Thryonomys; species Thryonomys swinderianus. The sequence goes on from PVIC010018789.1 coordinate 9,093, forward strand.
TTTGAGGGCAGGGAGGAATCATGGGGAAGGTTTTGAGGAATTCACCTGGTTTGAGTTCACAACTGACTGATTCACGATTCTTTTCTGGTGTAAACAGTCCAGAAATAAAATACTTTTCTTAAAAAAATATTGAATATCGAAGAGTCTAAAATGTGAATCCTGTACGTTCATTAAGATGCCAAATGTCTCATTTCTTCTCCTTGCAAGATAATAGTGAACCAGTGGGTCCGGGGGCCGCTGGAAGCACAGGCTCTCCGGTGATTTTCTGGGCAGTGGCCGGGCGAGGTAGAGCTCCGTGGGGACCCGGGCAAAATGCTAATCCCACCTCATCTCTCCGCCTGAACCTGGGAGAATGTCACCCCCAAGATAGAGCCTGTAGCCGAATCTTGCTTGTTGATGTTCATTTTGTAAAATTGTGCAGATATTTAGGCAGTCATAAAATAAGGCTGTGATTTATAATGACATAACAAAGTTTAAGGATTATCGTGTTTAGTGGTCTGTTGTGTGTGTGATGATTATAGTTCTCTGTCCACTTATCTCTTTCTTCATCATATAAGTGTTTTGACTTAAAATAAAAATGTTTAACCTCAAAATTGGGAATCGAAATCCAATTTCTCCTATTCCTTTTTTAATTGTTTTGTCTTGTTGCAATCCTGGGGATCAAAGCCAGGGCTTTTTGCCTGCTAAGCAAATGCTCTGCCAATGAGCTACATACCTAATCCTTTTTTTTTTTTTTTTTTTTTTGAGTCAGGGTCTCACTAAGTTTTCCAGGCAGCCTTGAGCTCTTCATGCCTCTGCCTCAGGCTCCCTGAGCTGGATTGATTATAGGCATGAGACACTATGCCCAGGTTCTGTTTCTTCTGCTCACTAAGGGAAATTATTCCACTTTGTGAAACGGCTCAACTGTTACAGGTGCACCTAAACCTAGAAGAAAATATTCATCTAGTTCAGTCCCCTCATCTCATAAACGCTCCTTTATTTTGCTTTTCAGTCTTGTGTATTATGATGTCAGACATCAAGAGAGGAGCTCACACAGAAATTATTTGCAGAGATATTTTAATTAAAGGATTAATGTTAAGAATGTTTTTTTTATTAAATTCAGTATTTCTCATTTTGATTGTTTCAAGATGGAAATCAAATGAAAATAGTAACATCTTTGGTCACTTGACTAAGGGTGAAGGAATTATGTATTTTGGATTCCTGAGATATAAGCTCAAACAAATATTTACCTGACCTTCTGCAAACTTCATTTTCTATGTCAGCCATTTTCTTAGTCAACTTGGCACTATGACAAAATTTCTGACCTAATCGGCTTCCGAAGAGGAAAGGTTTATTTTGGCATGTGGCTTCAAGTTCTGAGTCAATGATTAAATGGTCCAGTTGTTTTGGGCTTGTGGGGAGGAGGCATCACCTCATGGTGGGATCACATGACTGAGCTTTTCACTTCACAGTGCCCGAGAAAAGAGAGACAGAGAGACAGAGACGGAGAGAAACGGAGACAGAGAGGAAGAAACTGGAGTTTGATGACCACCTAGGAGGTCGCATCTCCCGCCCCCGGGAGGCTCCCTCTTAAAGTTTGTACCACTTTCCAGCTGCACAAACCTGAGAACCGAACCTTCTGCTGTAGCAGCCACCAAACAATGCTTTGGGTGCTTCATGATTATAATGGTTTCCTTATACTCCAGAGCACCAGCTAAATAATAATGTATTGGGAATGTATGTAGAGCTATCATCTAAAAATGAATCCATAGAAGTCTTGACTCTACGACTTTCCTTATTTTACCCTAATTCAGCAGATACTTGAATGTTGGTCCCTGAGGCTAGAACGTGGGGAATATTCAAGGTATTTGCTGAATAGCTATTAACGTTGAAACAGAGTGGCATCAGCTTTTTATTTAATCCTTACTGGGTTGGTTTGAAAAAGAGAACATTGTACACCATGTAAATTTATAATGGAATGAGATTAAAGGCAATGAAATCAAGTAAAATTCAACACCATCATTCCATCTGGTTCCTATTCTATTAAAGATGTGGTTGTTTGTCTCTCTCTGTCCAGTACTCCACACTTTTGAACAAGGCATATTTTTTTCTCTCTTCATGGCTCTAAACCCCAGGGCCTTACACATGCCATGCAAGCACTCTACCGCAGAGCCCTATCACCAGCCCCTTCGTTGTTATCATGAGGGAGGACCAGGTGATAGGTGCCCAGGGCGAAAGGGAACACTATAGGTGTACAGGCATCTTATTGAAGCTGGAGAATTCAGGAAATGACTGCCCAGAGCCTGGGCACTGAAAGTGCCTGGCCTCACTCTCAGATCTTCCATAATAGGTCACTTTTTTTTTTGAGACAGGGTCTTGCTTTGTAGTTCAGGCTGGCTCTGAGCTCACTATGTAGCCTAGGCAAGCTTCGAACTCAGCAATCCTCCTGTCTCTGCCTCCCGAGTGCTGGGATGACAGGCGTGAGCCACCATGCCCGGCCCATAATAGGTCACTTTTGATGGAAAATTCCATTCCTGATACTTGTCCTGACTCTTAGAATGTCATGATTTGACACTTTTAAGTTACTCAGCATTGTACTTTTATGATTTAAACATTGATAGTCCTGATTTAAACCAAATGTTTTAACTATCTATAGCAGTAATGACAAATCTTTTAGCTTTCAGTGATATAAACAGCCTGGTGTTTCTGAGCTGCAGTTCACCAAAACCAATTTATAACCTGAATTACCTGGTATTTGCCTACATTAGTCTACTTTGCTAAGTTGCTAGAGCTATAATTACATTTTAGAAACATTTATTTTGCTTAAGCAGCTAACAAGCTATGTGTTTTAATTGTTTAAATAATACTTCTTATTGTTTCTGTTCTTGGCTTTAATTTATACTTGTTGGTTATTACCATTTACCCAGATAATCCCTCTTGCCTATGATTGGGTTGGGTGTTGCTTTGGTTTATGAAAGACTTTTACCTTTTCTCACATCACCCCAATACCACTTTTTTCTCTTCTCACTTCAGATTCTAGTATGTATCATTTTACAGTGATACCTCGGTTCGTGAACACTTCTGTTTAAGAACAGTTCAATTTGCAAACAGAAGTGTTTTACAAAATTTTACCTCAGTTTGCAAGTTCTGCTTGGGGTGACAAACAGGACCTTGGCTATCTGTCCCAGAATTGAAGAATGGACTTATAAATTGAGGTACCACTGTATTTCATGTTTGGTAATATTGTATCTTTTGACTCTCTCCCTGTGCTTCCTTTTGCTCAAAAGCCCCTTACTGTGGGATGATAGAAGACAAGACTCAGAAAGGAGAAAAGCAAAATGGAAAAAAGCTAATGTCCAGTCTATCTTACAGTCCTAATAACTTGGAATTAATTAGGAAAACCACAGGGCAGATTCTCTTGTAGAAGAATGAGAATGTGTTATTGATGTTTTAGTTCATAAATTCATAGGCTACAGACACCATGTCTATTTAAATTAAGTGCCCAGCTCAGCACCACATAAGATGACAATGATGATGTGTGATAAATTGAGCTGCTTCTGCTGTGTGTTCCCTCCTGCAATGCCATTTCCTTGTTGTTGTGACTCTGTATTTCTGACTTAATGAGAAAAATGCACAACTGCATGTTTATATCAGCCAACTGAGAGGAATAGCTGAGAAGAAAAACAGTTTATCTAAACTGCCACATCCACTTAATAGAAAAACTTAGAGGCTCTTTTTCTAAAGATTTTCTTATTAAGTTCAGTAAACCAAAAAAGTGAAGTATTAGCAATTTAGGGAAAATGACAATTATTGTCCCTAAATCCAAGTGAGCACACACTCTGTTTTCCTTGATTAGTCTAGTGTTTTGATTGCTGTTAAAATAAATTAAATGAGTACTGCTGTGTTTTCTTACTATTAGGACCATTGGAATTTATGGGAACTTAGCCATTTAAATTTTACATGAATTCAATTAAATTATCAATTCTGGTCAGATTCTACATTTTCTAAGTAATGTAACTATGATGAATGTGTCTTAGTAAGTCTTGTGTTGTTACAGTGAAATGACGAATATTGGGTACATTTTAATGAAAAGTAGGTCATTCATCTAACAGTTGTGGTGGCCCCAAAGCATACCTCTGGCATCTGCTCTCCTCTGGTGAGGACTCCCTGGTGATCAGCTCGTGGCCCAGAAGTAGAAAGGAGAAGTAGGTGTGCAGAAGAGCATGTGTGCAAGAGACAACAACTCACTCTCCACATGATTAATCCAGTGACAGGAGACCAAGAACTCACTCCCACAAGAAAAGCAGAACTCCCCCCTACTGGCCCCAGCACCTCTCGGCACTGTGACACTGGGGCCAACCCAAGACAGGACCGTCGGTCTTTGCAGTGGTCAGCCTGCATCCCATTGTCCGTATCTTTGTTCTTGGGTGACTGACAAGGGCGTAGCTGGAAAACAAGTTGGTTTCCTTGTCTTGATCTTTATATTTTCATCTGAATCTGTGGTTTGTAAGACCCATGTAGCTATGAACTCTATGATTATGCTGAGCTACTTAAGAACAGGCATGTTGGAAGTAGGACAAGTCATCAAATAAACATTCTCCATTAATACAGTCCTCTGAGTTGCTAACCCTTGTGTTTTGGTCAATATGCTTGAAAATAGTCTATGTAAAAATATAAATAATGAGAAATTTAATTTCAAAACTATATACATGCCAGTAGTCATCATTTTATGGTCTGAATCTGGATTACTGAGAAGTGCAATGCTCTCTTCCTTCTGGAAAGATATCTTTTATATCTGTGGCTATTTCCCTTAAAAACATGCTGTTCTTCACAAGCGAGTGGACCGATTTTAGAGAGTGTGAGTGAAATAAAACTAATTCTTAGCCATTATTAAGATAACCAAAGTACACTCAACACTAAAAGCATTTAAGTGGCAACATCTTCAATGCACAGAAAAATCTCATTGTTAATAAATGTTATTAAATTTCACCTTATTGCTTAGCAAAAGTGATACTTGATGAGCTACCTAGAAGCCAAAAAATGGTTATAGCAATCGTTATAATTTTATTAATTTTTATGTTGAGTTTGCATAGTGCTTTCCTATTTTTCAGTATATTTTCATGTAGTACTGCTTCTGAGTCCCTCAAAAAAGAATAAGGAAAATGACTCAGTTTTTATTAAAAATAAAGGGTCAAAAAAAAAATAAAGGGTCAAAAAGATGAAATGGTTTGACCAAATTTACAGTTAGTAGCTTAGCTTCCACTAATAGCTAATGATTAAATTTTATTAGCATTCCAGTTGATGAGGAAGTAAATAAACCAGAATACAGGGCCAATAAAAGAGGCATAAAAACATTTGGGGGTGGTTCAGAGCACTTGTTCATTATTTTGTAAGATCAGCTAGCCATTCTGAATATGGAATTCATATTTTAAAAGACATGCAGAGCTCCAATCCTCCAGTTTAGGGAAAGGTCAACTTATATTAATTTGATTTATTATAAACTTTCAAGTCTTTTTTAAGCCTTCACAGATATAAGGATTTATGAACTCAGAAGCAAAGTATATTCTTAAAATCTCTTAAATAAACCTTTTAAATAAATATTCTATACCTGTCTATTCCTTCACCTCTAGAACATCAGTATCTTGTTGCCATAAATTAGGAAATCGATTGCTTTGAATAGCCTTCAAGTCTATTCAGTTTTTGAGATCCTGTTAATTTATTAGGAAAAAAAAATCAGTGTCAGTGGTTCCTGTTTTGGTGGTTTATTGGAAGCCATTCACTGGCTTTGGACAAACAGACTAAGATGGCAAAGTCATTGTGCATCAGTTCCTGTGCTGCTAATGTTCACATTTCTCTGCATTGATATATTGACTTGAGAAGTTACACATGAAACTCTTCATCTTTTCACTGATGGTTTTTCTAATGAAATTGAGAAATGGATGACATTTTATACTCTTTGATGATGTTGATTTGTATTTGATTTGCTTGAAGTGCTAGACATTCTTTGCCTTCATTTCCAAACTGTACAAATAAGGTTTCTATCCAAATTTTTATGATATCATTCACTTATAAAAATGGTTTATAGAACCTTTGGAATTAGGCCACTAACCATCCTAGCTTTAAAAGCATCCACATAAGTAATAATCCATTCAGCACTGGTACTTGCTTTTTATTGGTAATTAAAATGATCTCTAATCAAAATGAGAGTAATAAATAAAGCTCAGTTTCAAAGAATAAGGCACTAAGCAAGATAGTTCCGACTGCTATTAAAGAATGTGAATGCTTTTATGGAAAAATATTTTCTATACAAAATGTATGAAGTCTATTTTGAAATGGTTATATGTTATGAAAATGTTTATATTCTTATAAATATTTACTTATAATTTTAATTTATCTTCTTATGCAAATCTAGAGCCATTCTCATGTTCTGACGGAAGAGGCAATTATGTCTCTGTTATGGCTCAAGCTATTACAAGATTCTTTCCTCTTCCACATACACAGCCTCTAAGAGAAACCAAGTCCTCTGAGGTTGGAGATCGTGGTAAGAATGCTTGGACAGCTTGGACAGCAGGAGTAGAATACCCATGATCAATTTGGGTTTTTTTCTAAATTTTGTTTGAGAATCCCCCAAAATTAGATGTTATAAAATTAAGTGTATCAAGCTCTTTGTTAATTGGTATTCTACTCCGTCACACCTTTACTGTTATTAACAATAACTGATTTCACCTCTACCTCAGTAAATTATCTTATTACATCTTCCTGAGATTGCGTTTTTAGTACAGTATGATCACTCTCAGTGCTAGAGAGCTCCCCTTGAACCAGATCCTGGTCTGTGTGACTGAAAACAGCCATCAGATGTTAGCGACTACGCTGGGAGATTCAATCATTTGTAATTTACACATAGACAATATGAGGATTAGAGAAACATATAACCAATTACCATAAATTTAGCAGTTTAACACAATGCATGTGTAGTGTCCCACAATTTCTCAAGGTCAGGATTTAGGTGAGTTTTTGCAAAGGTCTAAGGAGGCTGAAGTCAAGGTATGGGTCAGATTGTACTGAAATTAGCAGGGAGCAAACGAGTTACCTTGAACATTTCCTTTGTTGGGAAAATCCAGGCAGGGCCTTTTGGTGAAATGACTGATATCCTCAACTTTTTACTGGTTTTTCACTTAAGGTCATCTCAGGTACTAGAGGTTATTTACAATTTCTTGGCCTCTGAGCTTTCCCAAGTCAGTATGAGAGATTTGGGGTCCATGTGTGGTTTATTTACTTCCTTATCAACTGGAATGCTAATAAAATTTAATTGTTAGCTATTAGTGGAAGCTAAGCTACGAGTTGTAAATTTGATCAAACCATTTCATCTTTTTGACCCTTTGTTTTCAATAAAAACAAGGAATCGTTTTCCTTATTCTTTTTTGAGGGACTCACAAGCAATACTACATGAAATACACTGAAAAACAGGAAAGCACTATGCAAACTCACCCCATCATTTTGGCCGCATACCATAAACTTCAAAGAGTAACATCTGCTTTACTCACTGCCCTCCTCTTGAGGACACTGTACTCAATATTCCCAATGTTGAAAAGTTTATTTTAGCTGATGCTTCAGAGCACAGTGAATGGGCTGGGGCGGCAGAAAGCTGCCCAGGTCCTGGCAGCCAAGAGACAGAGAGCAAAGGCGGGAGCTGGGGCGGGAAGCGCTCCCTCTCCAGCCAGGCTTCAGCCCCTAACATTCCAGTCAGTTGTGTAACCCCACGATTCAATCATGCTTCAAAGCCTTTAGATGCTATAAAGCATAACAGCATCCTAGCACCTTTGCATATTCTAATTTCAGATAAAATCACTGGTGTTGCCCACATTTAAAGCAAAGAAATTAGAGCCACAATGCTTGGCAGCATGGAGTAAAGAGAGGACCATGATACACTGTAGAGTCTACATGCTGCATTTATTAATGGAAGTCACTGAGGCACTGAGACATACTGCTAAATGTTACTGACTGAAAAGCCCTTGTTATTAAGCACTGTATTTTCCCATCTCCATGGAACAGAAGTCAATGTAGTACAACTATATAAGGTTATTATGATATATCTTGATAGGTTTTGGAAAGTATTAATTAAACCACACCATTTTTACCTATGAGAGAATTTTCTTATATGTAAATTACCCCTTAAAATAGAATACAATGGTGCTTTGGTTCATGAATTTAATTCAATCCACAGTTCTGGGGAAGATGGTCACGTTAGTGTTAATCAGCTGATGTGAAGGTCACCAAAGGAAGCAAAGTTTTGCCCAACACTTATGTTCATGAACCAAATTGTTCACAAACAGAAGCATTTGTGACCTGAGGTGTTGCTGTTCATATATGCTACATCTTATCTGTTTAGAAAGGTAAGTATAATATTGAATTAGACACCAAACAGCAGGATCATGCTAACTCAGCTTGCTTTCTATAGAGTGTTAAGCATCGTCACAAGGGAGAGAAAGCAACTTTTTCAAGCAAATACTTAACCTATTCACTAGTAAGTGCAATCAATGCCTGTCATTCTGTGGTTAAAAAAAAATGTAACTTAATTTTGTATCATTGTAGTCTCCAGTAGAATAATGGCAGTGGCACTCTGAGTGCCCGGAGCATGACGCTGTGGCTATGAACTGTTAGCTGTCCAGGTCCCTTTTTAGACCCAGAGATGATAAAACAAAGGAACTGTAGTTCTCTTTTTCTCCAGATGGCTCTTAAAGACCTATCAGAAAAAAAGCTCCTCTGTGGATTTTAACCTGTTTTCCGGGACTCCAGATCACTTCCTATTTAGGTATATCCGTGAGCACTAACAGAGGCAAAGTCTAAAGCCAGAGGTTTCTCCCTACTGGCAGCTGAAGAGCAGGATCCATCATGGAGTTTTTAAAGAGGAAGAAAATCATTATGCAGGAGGAGGGTGCTGGTTTGGTCTCCTCTCCTGCAGCAGCTAATAAGGGAGGAAGCCAAAGATCCTCGGTGTTATCCCACAACTTACTGCTGTGGAAACGGGGCCACTTTCTCTCCAGGGGAGCAGGCAGGGAGAGGCCCCGCTGCCCTTCTCTCTCTCCCACACAGACGTGCACGCACGTCCAGCTATCTGTGTCTAGGAGTTTCAGCCAGCGGTCCCCTCCACTGATGTGCCTCCTGCGGCTGAAAGTGTATCTTTGGAGGGTCTTTCATTTCTGTAGTACACAGACAATATGGCTTCTCATTAGCACAGCCAGTAGCTGAGAGGTGAAAGTGATTCCTTGTGGCATTCTGAAGTAGTAACTAAGGAGACTAATTACAATTTGTGACTTTTAGTTTAATAATTGCTTTTTGGCTTCTCAGCTGTACCAAGAGAAGGTATGTTTAATAGTAAATCAAAGCATGAGAAAATAAGAGAGAAGTACACATAGAACAGGATAGAGCTGATGCAGCACAAATTCCTATACATGTAAATTATAGTCTTGAACCGTAAGTTCCTCATGGCTTGTGATAAACGGAATAGATAAAACAGCAAGTATTTACACAGAGGAACAGATGAATAACACCAGAACTGTCTCCTCGTGAGGGCGTGTGGGGTGGTGGAAACTGATGAAAACAGGGAGAAATTTTCTGAATGATGTTCAGAGCCGGGATTCATTGGGTTACTGGGAAGATAATTTAATTAATTTCCTTCCCTAAATAATGTCTCCTGTCAGTTTCGACGCATGGTAGCTATAACTAATTTATTAACAAGAGGATGCAAAGAACTGTAGAAGCAAGTGCTTTTCCCCAGACCGAATGCTGGTCAGCTGGCAAAGAGTGATTGAGAGCTACAGTCTGGTCCTTACAGGAAGAGTCTGTCTCTCTGAAAGGGGAAGATAATCTTGTTCTTCATATATTTGTTACATTCCTAAGGACTGACATAATGTGAGTGCTCCCTAGTCATTCACTCAGCTCTGTGGCAAAGAGTATCTGTGCTCCTCTGTGCTTCATTAGAGAAGCCAGGGAGAGCAGCACTTTAGTAATCTACCTTAATGCTTTGTTTTGCTTCTCTTTTTGCACTCAAGCAGGGCTATTAGGCCTGTATCAGTCAGAGTCACAATAGGAAACAGATGGCACTTGCAAATTAGGATAATTCCGGGAGGATATATTTACAAAGGGACTCTGCAAAGTGGAATCACGGAGCAGCTTAGTTACCTAGTTTAATAATGGAAAAGCCATTATTACACCTAGGCGGAAGGAAGGAAGCAGCTTTCACAGAGCAAGAGGAGACACTGGAGTAGGAGATGGAAGCTTGGTCAAGGGATCTAACCAGCCAGAGATGTCCTCATAGCGAGAGAGAGAACCAAGGGTGTGACTGTCTTGACTTCTCTGTCCCCGTGGACCCTCAGCTCTGCAGCGAGGGACCAGAGAACACTCGGCCTCTAGGAGCACAGGGCAAGCAAGACAGAAGAGGGTAAAGGTTCAGATCTGAAGGAGTAAAATAGAACAGTGTATGGCCAATGTAACACAAATTCCTATACATGTAAATTAGGGCCTTGATCTATAAAGTCCTCATGGCTTATGATAAACAAAATAGATAAAAACAGCAAGTATTTAGTACTTAAAAGGAACTCAGGCTTTAAGAGACTGCTTTGTTGAGTTTGAGAGGCAGGAAAACCAATGCAGTCCATGCATTAGTTGGGCTTATGTACAGGCAGATGAGGAGATTTCCTTATTGAGGCTATCTTAATTTCTTTAAGAGTTGCCTCTAAAGTATAAGCTGCTGGGAAAATCATAAGGTTAGTCTTACATATGGCACTTCATCAAATCCATTTTTAAAATTAATTTTTTCAATATAGGTCAACACAATATAGGTATTGGAATATTGTGAAGGGAGACTTTCAGACACATATGCAAACCTTTTAGGAGGCATTTGCAAAGCAAAGCACAGGCAGTTCTGGATTAATACAGTTGAAATCAGGTATGTAAGTGCTGAGAGATCACTTCTAGGATAGAAAATTGGAGATAATGATATTGGATACTTTTCAAGAAGTAGTCTTTTAAAGGTATATCATTGTATACTCCTATTCTGCACCTTGTCATGACGCCTTCAAATACGAACATCTGAATCAGGTGAGACTTTTACAATACATTCGCATTAAAAAAGGAGTAAGATCCACTATATACATGTAAAATGCATAAAGAACCTTGACCATCAACAAAAGTAAGAGAGATAACTAGGAAAAACATGAACCAAACATTTGAAGCTGCTTTCGCCAAAAAGCAAATTCAAATGGCTAGTAAACTTCTGGGAATCAGACTCAATTTCAAAAAGAGTAATTCAATCTACAAGAAGATACAGTTACATGTGAATAGTTAGCAAAAGAGTCTAGCAATTTCAAGTATAGAGAAAGAGATAACATTTTTACATGGTTAAAATGTTATAACCATTTTGGAAAAAAAGGTCAGTGCTATAACCCAGTTGAAGTCGTGATAGTTCCAACCCAGCAGTTATTCTCCTGAGTCTGTGTGATAGAAGGTGATTTATACATGGCCTCCCCATCTGTGTGCAAGGATTTCACAGCAGCAGTTTATGTAAGTTCATTCCTGTCAATATATACAAATAACAAAATGCTCGGCAAGAGTAACAGGGATAAAGTGTGATACACAGTAATTCCTACCTGGAAATGAGAAGAAATAACCCTTCGTTTTTGAAACAATATGGCTAAACTTCAAAAAGTGCTGAGTAAACAAAGCCAGACAATAGACTATGTGCATGGTTTATATATTTTATGTGCAGTGCAAAAGTAGGCAGAAAGGAAGCCCGTTTTCTCTACTTTTTAGAGTGCTAACATTCTGAGGAAAAGAAGAACAATGATTAGCTCTGGTGGAGGAGGCAGTGGTTATGTGGGGATGTAAGTCTTAAGCGGGGTGCTGGCCAACTGGCGTTTATTGCCCGACTGTGGTTCCACCCGTACTTCTTTGCATATACTCATTGAACTGCACCTATGTGATTATGCAGTTTTTTTTTTCCTGCTAAATATAGATCTGCTTTTTAAAAGTCAGTTGCCGCTTCTCTCCACATTCTGCAGTTTGATTACTGACTCTGGCTGCTTCCCAGGGGGCTCAGTAGCACTGTTTTTAATTCACAGAGAATTCTCATGAGAGTTTAAACCGGAAAACCTTCACAGGAAATGTGAACGTAGAGGAAATATCTACTGTACTTGGACCATGTTTTGTTTTCTTCCTGCGGGCCCTTGGAAAGCAAAGCCTTCCTAAGGTGTGCATGAGAAAGTCTGGGTGGTGGGGAGTGAAGGAAGTGAGTCCTGCTGTTAAAATTGCCAGAAGGCTGTTGGAGAAAGCTCCGTGCGTAGGCGGCCCAGGCTAGGAGAGTAAGGGGCCACACAGAAGCCGGGCAAGAGCATCCTCTGTGCACAGAACAGACGTTAGGAAGCCAGGCACTAGCTTTCGTCGTTATTGTTTCTGTTGCTGAAAGGTTTAAGCTGAGTCACTATTAATAACGATAATGGGAGAAGTGAGGAAGCTCCCATGGAAATGGCCAAATGCCTTTCTTTTTATAACTCCTCTGCCGCGTTGGGAATTCTTGAATCTTCAGAAAGATTTTTCCTTTTTTCCCAGGGATCCACAGACAGCAAGCCTGCTTCAATTAGAGGCATTTTTTATTGGGACACATTTAACTGGGCTTCAGGGAACTGTTTGCCACAGGTTTAGTTACTCCCTGAAGGATTTTTGTGTCCACTCAGTATTAAAAAGTAGTTCCCTGTCAACAAAATGAAAAGACAACCTACCAAGCATTTAGAAATCATAGGTATGATGAGTATTAATATTCAAAATATGTGAGAAATTTTACAGTCATTATCAATATTAAAAGAAAATCCCTAATTAACCCAATTTAAAAATTGGCAAAGGACTTGAACAGACTTTTTTTTCCCCCTAAAGATGAATTGTGAATGGAAGATACCTGAAAATGTGCTCAACTTCACCAACTGTTTGGGACTGCAAAGTAAAACCTCAGTGAAAGCATCACGTCATACCTGTGAGGATGGCTATTGCTCACATGGATAAAACACAGCAAGTGCTGGCAAGGAGGGAGAAACAAGGGAACCCTCACATGCTGCTGTGGGGGTGTAAACTGGCAGACTCATTATGGAAAACAGCCCCAGGGGCCTCAAAAAGTTAGAAATAGATTTACTATACGGTTCAGAAATCCCATTTCTGAGTGTATATCCGAGAGAAACAAAATCAGTATCTGTATCAGTTACTTTTTTTTTTAATCTCTGGTATAAAATACCTGACACCCATAACTTAGCAGAGTAGAGGTTTGGCCTATTTCAGAGATTTGAGTTAGTGGTTCTGTGGCTTCAGTGCAGAAACAGCATGGCAGAGGGCACAGCGGAGGAAAGGTGCTTAGTGCATAGCAGTCAAGGAGAGAGAGAAGGGGAGGGAGCAGGAGCAGAAGAGATGCCCTCCGGAGGCATGTCTGCGGGGACCCACTTCTTCCAATGGGGCCCCACTTCATAACAGCACCTCTGGCCATGAAATCTTCAGTGCACTCATCCACCAATGAATTTGGTGCCCATGACCCCGTTATTTTCCACAAGTCCCTCATCAAAACACATGAGACTGCTGGGAGATGTGGTGTATCTGAATCATAACAGTATCTTAAAGAGGTATCTGCAGCCTGTGTTCAGTGTAGCATTAAGCCTAATAGCCACAGTATGGAAACAATGTATATGCCTTTGAAAGATGAATGGATAAATTGTCATATGCACACACACACAAACACACACACACACACACAATGAAATATTACTTAGCCATTAAGAAGATAATTCTGTCATTTGCCATGAGATGGAAAAACCTTGAGGACATTGTCCTAAGGGAAAATATTTGAACAGAGAAAGACAAATAGTGTGTGATCTCACTTACATGTGGAATTTTAAAAATCCAAACATATAGAAAGGATACAATGAGATCCAGGAACCGAGGGAAGGGAGAGATGGGGAAACTGGTTAAAACATAAACCCTTTCAGCTATAAGATAAATCATTTCTTGGGATCTAATGTGTACCATGGTGAATGTAACTAACAGTATTGTCTTACAGCTTGGGCAGAGGAAAGCAGGGCAAAGTCAATGGAGGGACAGGGGAGGGAGACACACCCTTCTGGGCAGTGCCCATGCAGTCTACCCTTCTGAACACCCTCTACTTCCTAAAAGCAAGTCAGCTGTAATCCACCCCAAGTCCAAATACAAGACATTGGGACCCATTTCATATCCAAACAGTAGTAAATGCCACATTGTACGGTGTGTTTGAACTGTATTAAGAGAATAGATCATAAATGTTCTTAACACACAAAATTATAGAAACACATTTGAGGTGACAGGTTGATTAGCTTGTCTGTGATAGTGTAAGAAAACCTCATATTATACAAAGTAAACACACTTAACATTTGTTGAGTATATCCCAATGAATATGGAAAAAAATAAAGACAGTGGACTAAGTATCTAAATGCAGTATGTACCCTCAAAATAGCCAAAAATATGCATACTCAAACCAGATGAATATAATATTTATAATACAGATAAGAGCACACAGATAACAAGCAGTTAAGTTATATAGTGTTTATTTAAAAGGCCAGACACATGGGGGCACCTGTGATGGGCAGGCACTTTAGACGCATTCTACCACCTAGGATTTTTAAAGGCTTTAAGGGACAAAATAAAACACCGGGCCAAGACCCAGTTTTGGAATGAGCTCATTGTGAGACCTGGCACCAGCCACTTAGAGCCAGCCCAAGTTTTCTTAACTTGAAATGAAAGCAGTTGGGTCCAACAAGTTTTGAGGTATTGTCCAACTCCGATACCTCTTTGCCTATAAATGGCAGACTATTCTGACGTGGACGTCTATGACAATGACTGTGATCATGCCTTTTCCTTTTTTCTTTTTCTAAATCTTCTCTATGAAATGTGTTTTTCCTCTCTGTTAGTAAGTTTAGCCACATCTCAAATTCATTGAGAATTGTTTCTATTTTGTTTTCAAAACAGCATTAAACATTTTTCCCTTCCACTGCTCTTTTCATGAATATTGATATGCCTATGAAAACTACTAATGTAATTGTTACGACAAAACCTATATGAAATATCTACTCACAGACCCTTCTTTTTTACTTTAAGAAGAAGAAAGGCCAAGAATAGTCTCATGATAGTGCTATAATTTATTTTTTATTTTTTATTTTTATTTTTTGACACAGTCTTGCTTTGTAGTTCAGGCTGGCTCTGAGCTCACTATGTAGTCCAGGCAAGCCTCGAACTCAACAATCCTCCAGTCTCTGCCTCCCGAGTGCTGGGATTATAGGCGTGAGCCACCACACCTGGCAATTTTTAATTTAGTCTTTAAAAATAAAGTCATCAGAAATGCTGGGCGTGGTGGCTCACGCCTGTAATCCCAGCACTCAGGAGGCAGAGACGGGAGGATTGCTGAGTTCGCGGCGGCTTGCCTGGGCACCATAGTGAGCTCAGGGCCAGCCTGAACTACAACGCGAGACCCTGTCTCCAAAAAGCAAAAAAATAAAAATTAAAAAAAAAATAAAGTCATCAGAGGTCCCTGAAATATGGTCATATAAGCACAGGCTGCCACAATTTATAGCTTCGATTGGAATAGCTATGAAATTAAAGTAATGCAAACAGCTGAACTAAAATTTAGCTTTTTGAAGGAGGTGACATTTTTTTGCCTGGTTAATACACTTAAGGAAACTCTGCTTAATTGGAATAGAGTTTAAAAACTGCATAATGAAAGATTTTCCTTACAGTAAAAATCAAATGCAGAAACTGTTGCTTGTGAGCTGAGTTTTAGGGTGCAAGGCCCCCCGGCAAGCTCAGTTCTTGCCCAGTTCTGTGGGACACTGCGCGAGAGCACTTTAACACTGAGACATGGCATGGTCTGCGGCCTGCAGAGACCACAAACAGAGGCTCCAAAGATAGAGAAACTTTTGAAGCATCCAGTCCTAGCTGCCAGGGCACTTAACACTGACCCCGGAGTCCCGGCGTGTCATGAGACCCACGGTGGTGAGCCAGATTCTTGGAGTGTGTGCGCATCTTTCCCACGAACAAAGTTTCCATTGGTCTTAGAAGAATTCCTCAGGAATGTGATTGAGCAGATAGTGCTGGGCACCTCTTTGACTTTAAAAGCTACAGAACTTTAACCTAATTAAAGCCATTCCATTAGTTTCAGAAAGATCTGAGGTTAAAGATTTTGTTTTCAAGTAATTGATTAGGATATAGTTACATATAAAGCTCTTTCTAGAGTGGATGCCTTACCTGGGTTCCCAAACATCCCTGCCTCACTGGTGTCTGTAGTGTTCCCAGATCCTGGTAGTGTCCTGGGATGTGCGTGTGCCTGGAAAAGCTGAACGCCCACACTTGTATATTAAACTCCCTAGGGGTAAAATCTTGCTCTGGACTATTATCTTACAGGCATCAAATTACTTTTTGTATGGATTCATCACGTCTGTGCAAATGAGGAATATTTTGTTTGAAATATTTTAAAGTTTCTTCTTGACATAAAAAAATCACTTTATGAAATGGAAAAGATTAAATTACCAGTTTTTTTTTTGTTTTTTTTTGTTTTTGTTTTTTTGCGACAGGGTCTCGCTTTGTAGTTCAGGCTGGCCCTGAGCTCACTCTGTAGCCCAGACAAGCCGCAGCGAACTCAGCAATCCTCCTGTCTCTGCCTCCCGAGTGCTGGGATTACAGGCGTGAGCCACCACGCCCGGCATTGTGGTATGTGGTGTTGATGGTTGGTGGGCGTGTCTCCACGCCCAGCATTCTATGTGGTCACCGGGGATCGGAACTCAGGACCTTGCGCTTGCGAGGCAGGCGCCAGAACCACTGAGCTAACCCTCCGGCCCTAAATTACCAGTTTTGATAAGATGAATTTATGACAGTGATTCTCTTAGGAAGGGAGATTTCACAGTATACTAGTTTCAGTTTCCCCTGAAATGCCTGAACCCATCAGCTCTGATATAGCAGGTTCTAAGCCCTGAGGCAGCAAGAACATTGAGTGGAAACTCAGTGTAACCACAGTGTATTGTACTGACAGAGATGCTTCTGCTGTTTACACTTTTAAGTGTTATGATTCTGGTTTCAAACACAGTTTGTTTGAGACACTGAATTTCTTAAACATAAGAGAAAGTATATTTCCCTAAGTTTGAATGGTTTGACATAAGAGGAATATTTGGCACTTGCTGAGTAGTTTAGTAGAAATGAATTGCTTCATTGCACATGTGCATACACGTGTGCATTGTGTATGCATGTGTATGTGCATACATGAGTGGCTCTGACTGTCACTTTGCAAAGTCTGTAGAAAACCTTTAGTAGCAAATAAAGCAAACATCTACTGCTCCAATACAGTTGGAAAACATTTGAACTTTTAAAAGTCCACAGAAGGTTCTGGGATATAGAGCATTTAGCTAGTTAGTATACAGCAGGCCCTGAGTTCAGCCCCCAGCACCGGCAAGAATAAAAACAAACAAAAAGCCAGAGATGAGTTGCCAAGGTATATTGAATTCTACGCCCAGGATATCCAAAGTTGTGTGTACACAGATCCTCTCAGAAGTCTTATTGTAAGGTCTACTGGCACTAGAAAAAAAGAGGTTTACACTCTGCTCTCCCCTCTTGTTTGGTGCTGAGGATAGAACCCAGAGCCTCATGCATGCCAGACAAGCACTCTCCCTCTGAGCTATGTCCCTAGCCTGCTCTCCCCTCTTGTGTCCTTTCGGTTGTGTGCTATTGTCAGCCACACGTCCTTGCATCGTTGCTCGTGGTTATCATCCAAATGCAGAAAAGCAGCAGTGAAGATATTTTCCACATATAGCTATCACAGGGGCCTCCCAGAAAACTTATTACGTTCATTCATAGGCAGTCTTGCTCATAGGCTTCCACTAGTAATTATGCCAGTATTACTCAGTTTATAAAGTTTTGAAGACCAATGAATTCCCTCATAGTCTGTTATTATGCCTCTTCTGAGTCTCATGTTTTATTAACTGAGCTATTCATTAATGTCTACAATGTAAATAAGGTGTAGAGAACAACATTTATTAGCTTAACACATTTATTTAAATAATTGTTAATATACAAATACCTTTGTGACCAATTAGGCATTATTACTTTATGGGCAAATGTAATTATACCTACAGGAAATTTATATACTCGGTTTATTTTCCTGTCAATATCAAAGTATTTTCCATAAATATTTGAAAAACATGACTCAAGTAGACCCAGTGATTATTCCTCTACTGCTTACATACCTTGCTTCATCCTAACTGGAGAAAAAGTAATGATAATAAAACTCTAATTTGTAAATGGTTCCTATTGCTTCTCCTTTCATTCTTGACCTCTTGCCGTCTGTTCTCCTCATACTGGATGCTATTTTTAAAGCATAAAAAAATTCCTTCTTGGCTCAAAACCTTACTCAAAATTTCCAATTGTAATTTTCATATAAACCCTGTGTTACTGAAGCCCTGCCTTTATTTGGCTTTCTTTGACCCACATTCCTGCTGTATCCCCCTCATTCTCTTTGATTTGGAGCTCTGCACTTGATATGACCTTGAGATGAACCACTTAGTTTTCCCTCTTTATTATACAAGTCATAATCAAAGTCACCTGCTCAGAGAAACCCACCTTTGCCACTGAAGGTGAAGTACTTTTATTGAGTGACAGTTTCTACCATGACTCTGTCTCCTTATTTTGCCCACTTTGCCCATTTCCACTCTTTGCCATCTCTACTTGCTGCTAGAATATGTGGGTGAAGTGATCATCCCTTGTTCATGACTTGAGCTTCTCTTGCCTATAATGACAGGCATGGAGGGACAGCAGACAGGACATACTTGGGGAACCGCTGTGCATCGCTGAAGTATTAGGTGCTCAAAATCGCCAACCAGCGCCTTCTTAACAGAGCTAAGATCGGCTGACTGAGGCTTATTTGTAGCAGTTTTCTCATATCTTTGCTTTTGGGGGTTTTTAACATTCTGAAAACTTCAGGACCATGAAGGGTTTTTTTTTTTTTTTTTTTTTTTTTTTTTTTTTTTTTTTTTTTTTTTTTTTTTTTTTTTTTTTTTTTTTTTTTTTTTTTTTTTTTTTTTTTTTTTTTTTTTTTTTTTTTTTTTTTTTTTTTTTTTTTTTTTTTTTTTTTTTTTTTTGCTGACTTCTGTTGACTCTGGGCATTCCCCACAATTGAAATTAGAGCTCAGAAAATTTAAAAATATTCATGGAAAATGGTAAACTTGTCATGTATTCAATAATAAATGTTTTTAAAAATTATGTTTTGGAAGAGCAAATGCAAGCTGAACCTGGTGTTGTATGCTCGCAAATATTTGATGTCTTACCGACAGAAGAGGACTACATTGTTGTGTCTGCTTCAGGATGCGACCTTTTGTGATCACTCTGCCTACTCTGGTGAAAGGGCGAGAGTCAGAAAAGGGAAATAGCATCTGAGTATCATGCAGGTAGTTTTGACCTTACAGATCCTTGTACTGGATCACACTTGAGAAGTGCACACCTGTGGTCAAAATAAGATACAAGTTGCAGACAGTTGGTCACCAGCTGCTATCCGCATGGCCTCCTAGAGCTCACTGTGCACCTGGCTTACTATGGGAAGAGCTTATTGAAATAGTGTCCTCAGTTTTTGTACATCAGCTTTGTGATACTATAAGTACATCTGTCTTATGGAAATGTTGTGCCCTTTCTCCTCTTCAAGGAAGACCCCAATGTTTTGAATTTAATACCTTTATCTTTAAAATGACAAGGAGTCAGTCATGTGATGGACCACGGGCACTGTGTAGCACTGTCTCTTTGAGAAAAGATGTGATCCTACTTCCTACGCATGATACCATAATTTTTTTTTTTTTTTTGAGACAGGGTCTCACTTTGTAGTTCAGGCTGGCCCTGAGCTCACTGTGCATCTCCGCTGGCTTTGAACTCACATCAGTCTTCCTGCCTCTGCCTCCCAAATGCTGGGATTACAGGTCTGAGCCACCGTGCCCAGCATCATGGTATGTGGTACCAGGGATTGAACTCAGGACCTTGTAGTTGCCAGGCAGTCGACAGAACTGCTGAGCTAAATCCCCGGCCCCACAGTTACAGTTTTAACTATTGTAAGGAAACTCAGAATTCGGCCTCAGCTTCTCTTCACTGTTTTATTTGGTAGATTTGTATTATTATTTCAGCCCCAAGCTGCAGGCACCTTGGCAGAGAGGATGCAGCAACTTCATGGTGAAATATTAGTTCCTCTCCTTACCGACCACTTAACCTGGGGAGAGTTACTCATTTTTAAGTTTTGTGTAGTTTGAGCTTCAGTTTTCTCCTAGTGTTATTTGGAAGATGAACTTGAAAAGGAAAGAACATTCTGACTGATTAGGAATGAACCAGTGAAAGGAGGAAAGCCTCGGTGTCCTCCTGTTTTAAAACTTTTCCAGGTAGTTCTCTTGCATCAACATTGAGAACGATGTTCAAACTCTTGGACACTTGGGCAGAATTTCATGGGGAAAGACACAGGTGTGACAATAGAATGGAGCCGCAAGAATTAACGTCCCTCTTTCGCCTGGAGATGAACACCCTTCTTTGGGTAGCTATATTGAGAACCCCTCCCCCACGCCCATTTACAGCTCTCATTTGTTTCAATTCATGAAGAAGATTCACTTTCTATTGATAGATGAAATAAGTTGATCTTTACTCAGGGCTTCCTGATCTTTGACTTAGAATAACTTAATTCCAGGTTGCCAGTGGTTGCTCAGAGGACTTCTGCAATGTCACAGTAGCTGTGAAGCTACTTAGAAATTGTTTGGCCTTACATTATTGGGACTAATGACTTTCAGGGAACAACAGATTAGCAGACATGTGTTTGTGCTGATATTACTGTTCTCTGTCTAATGGCTTGTTCATTAACTCATGACTGAGGTCTTAATTGGGGGCTGTTAATACCTAACGAGGGTGGTTTTGAGTTTAGCAGTGTGATAAATTGTGTCTGCTTCTATTTCCTGAGGCTAATAGATTTTTGGTTTTTAAAACTCTCATTAAGCAACCCTATGGAAAACAATTAAAGTCACCATGAGTCTGGGCTCTGAAGAGGTACCCTGCTATGGGGCACAGATTATGGGAATTGACCTCTAATGTAGTGTTCCACTTGCTCATGAAGATGCCTTAGAAAAGTTATTGTGATCATCTAAACCCAGATTTTACATCTGTAGAATGGTCAAAGCAATAATAATGCAAGATTGAACTATGGTACCTAGATGACATAATGCAAGTAAATATAGCTAAATATAGTTGTTCTTATTTCCTTTGCTCTTCTGAACCCTATTTACTGAGTATAGGATTGTAATTTTTTCTTCATAGAGTGGCAAGTTTCTGAAATAGCATAGGCTCCATCCATTGGAGCTTATAAATTAGCAACAGTGACTCCATTTACATTCCAGAATGGAAGAACAATTATTTAAGGGCACTGAGATTGTGGAGAAGTGTTAGCAATATCTATACATGAGGCTTTAGGAATGTCAGTCAGTTTTCTATCACTGAGAAAATATCTGAGAATATCTGAGAAAATCAATTTCTGAAAAGAACAAGTTTGTCTTGGCTTAGATTTAGAAGTTCCAGGGCATGATCAGGTGAGTGTGCTGTCTTGGCCATCATGCAGGCAGGGACTGGTGGAGTAAAACTGAGTGGTGAATGACCAGAAAGTCCACAGGAGGAAGGAGAGGCTGCAGTTCCACTGTCTCCTTCGAGGGCACACACTAGCAACCTAAATCTTCACCAAGTCACATCACTACAGTTCCACCTCCTCCTCCTCCTCCTGTTCCTCCTCCTCCTCCTCCTGTTCCTCCTCCTCCTATCAGCATTAAGCTGGGGCCAAGTTCTTGACACACGGGCCTTGGGGGGACATGCCAGACCCAAATTACAGCAGTGTGTCAGCAGGAACAGCGTTCTCACCTCATTCACAACAGCTCTTCAGCACATTCTAGAGTTACAGTCTTCAGTGCATATAAAGCGTATTTTTAGGTTGTGTTCTTCCAAGGCAAAGCATGCATTATGCTTTATTTCCATTTAAAAAGTATCTAAACATTCTTAACATTTAAAGGAATCTTTTTTCTTTCTTTCTTTCTTTTTTTTTTTTTTTTTTTTTTTTTTT